>PVKC010030811.1:0-14711 GCA_004027635.1 Crocidura indochinensis
TGGCTCTGCACTCAGAACTTGCTCCTTGCTCTAAGGACCATATGGGATGCTGGGGATTGAACCCAAATCTGTCCTGGGTCAGCCACATGCAAGACAAATGTTCTACCACTGTGCTACTACTCTGGCCCCTAAATTTATTTATATTTTAATTTTTATTGTGGCCAAAGTGAGTTACAAATCTTTCACATTTACGGAAGGTGTTTTTTAATCTGTATCTCTAGGAATAAATAGAACGTTAACATTTAAAAAATATGTATACAAATATACAATTGAGTAGATTGATTATTTAAAATATCAATAAGAGACAATAGATGAGAAATAAAAACAGAAAAATGAAAATGATAAATTTAAAGAATGGATTAAAAGAATTTCTCTCTTTATAAAAATCCAAATAAATGCTCTACAATTTCCTGACCTCAGGGAATGTGCTTTATCTTCGCAGTTCTATGTTTTATGTAATTTGACTTATCATTTGTTTAGTAGATTAAAAATATTGTTTCTTTTGGGGGGGCATACCTGGTGATGCTCAGGGGTTATTCCTGGCTATGCCCTCAGAAATCGCTCCTGACTTTGGGGGACTTATGGGACTCTGGGGGATTGAACTGCAGTCTGTCCTGGGTCAGCCGGGTGCCAGGCAAATGCCCAACCACTGTGCCATCGCTCAGGCCCCAAGTATTGTTTTCTTTGGTCTATAGCACAGGGGCTGTTGGTTCCCCACCCTAGAACTACTGTGATCACTGGTATAGTTTGTTTCTGCAAAGAAGTGTAACTTTCTGTTTCAAGTTGCCTTACCTCTCATCAGAAGATGGGAACTTTTCAGTCTATGTTCTCCTTTCCTAGAAATAACCATGCTGACATAAAACTAGAACTTCTCATCAAAACTAAGTAAGTCAAGGACTCATTTATCTAGTCATCTCAGAAAACAAGACAGAATTTTGGGTTATGGGTTTGGGTTATGACTGAGGGTGTTGAAAGTCAGTATTATCATGCTATCTTTTTCTTTTTAATATGCCACAAATGCATGGACCTATTCTTTCTTTACTTCCTCCTTCTAACTCATTTCACTGAGCATAATATTCTCCATATCAACCATGTATAAGAAAATAGCACGACTTCATTTTTCCTAGTAGTTGCATATATATAGGTGTACCATCATATAGGTCTACCATTGTTTCTTTATCTACTCATCTATTCTTGAGTACTTGGGTTTCCCCCCCTCCCCAAATTCTGACTATTTTGAATAGTTCTGCAATGAACATAGAAATGCAGAGGGCTATTTGCATGTTTTTTGACTCCTAAGATATATTTCTAGGAGTGATATTGCTGGATCTTATGGAAGCTCAATTTCTAGTTTTGAATATCAGTATTGTTTTCCAAAAAGACAGGAACAATAGATATTTCATTCCCACCAGAAATGAGTGAGAGTCCCTTTCTCTCTGTATCTATGCCAGCATCAGTTTTTCTTGTTCTTTGTGATATCACTATAGTGTGAAATATCTCATTGTTATTTTTATTTCATCTCCCAAATGATTAAAAATGTGAAACATTTTTCATGTGCCTTTAGGCCACTGGTATTTCTTCTTTGAAGAAATGTCTGTTCATTTATTCTCCAATTTTTGAATGGGCTAAGTTTTTTTTATAGTTAAGATCTACCAATATCTTGTAAAAATATATAAAAATTGTAATATGGCCAAGAGTTATGATAATATAGTGGCTAGGATATTTGCATTGCCCTCAGATTGAATCCACATCATTTAGTCCTCAGCATCCCACCAAAAGTGATCCCTGAACACAGAATCAGGAATAAGCCCTTAGCATAGCCAGATGTGACCCCAAACCTAATTAGTTAATTGATTGAAAATTGTAATATTGTCTTAATGTATTTAAGTCAATTTTCTTATGCATATGTGGAGGTACAGGCTTGGAAGTTAATGTTATACACACTGTGATATTTTTGCAATAATACTTAAAATATATTCTTTGATGAAACTATTGTATATTTCTGAAACTCAGCTATATATTATAAATTGGTTAGAATGGTATTTTGCTCCATTTTTTTCTTTTGCTTTGAAGTCAGACTAAAACAATGCTATAGAAGAAATCCAACTGGTGTTCCTGAACTAGAGGCTGACATTCCCCACTCTAATTCTGTTCTTTGCCTTTTTCCTTTCTTACCTAACTTCACCCACTTCATTTACAATTTTCACTCTCAAGATGAAGAAAAAAGAAAAACTATTTGGATCTTTCAAATTTGTTCTTAAAAACTGACCTTATATAACTCTCTTCTCTATTCAAGAAAATTCTAGAAAATCCACAGATTTCTTGTCCCCAAATTTTATTATGCAACACATATCCTCCAGGCCACATTAGCTGGAACAGAACACAAGGTTCCATTAATAACCAAGACTACATTTCAAGGACTTGTTGGCTTCCCCTGTCTAGTGATAGAGGATTTCAGTTCTCCTATAAACCCTCCTACTGATATTTCTGAAGACTATAAGATGTTTTAAATGTGATCATGAGCAATTTTACTCTGGAGGCATGCAGAAATACTATGTAGTTTATTCCCTACACTTTGTTTTTTGTATGGTACTTCCCTAGCATAACTTGATATCCACACTCCTCATCTTCTGTTGTGTCCCGCTTCTCTATTTCTGTTCTTCCTGTGACTTTTCTTAGTGTGGTTAACATCTGGACTATTCACCAAAGGAAACCTGAGTCTCCATTAAACCAAACTGGTTTATAAATGTGTCACGGGGAATAAAGAGTGGGTTGGGGTAAGGGAAAAAGTAAATTCTCTTCTTTTTTGCTAATGATGTAGGAGTATTAAAGGAATAGGAGCATATCAGATTTATTATACAATATAGCAGAACTATTTGTTTTAATTACAGTTCCATATTCTTCTCATGCTTATCAATGTATTCAGAACATTGACTTGGAGATAGGTCTGATATACAATATAGCAGAACTATTTGTTTTAATTACAGTTCCATATTCTTCTCTTAGGCTTATAAATGTATTCAGAACATTGACTTGGAGATAGTTCTGAAAAGGTTAACTAAGATCCATCTCTACTCTGTGATTATTCTTTTGTAATGGGATCATTTGCTTGCTTATTCCCCTCTAGAAAGTTTTTTCTACAAATAGATTTTTCAGGCTTTGTCCATCAAATATTGGGATTATGAAAGTATTAGTTGTCTAACTGTACCTAGATATGATTAAAAAAAGAAAAGATACAGAAGGAAATTTTATTTGAGTTCTAGTTCTAAGAGACTTCTTAGAGTCATGGTGAGACAGTTTGAATAGTACTATCTTTTCCCTTCACCTGTAAGTCATAGTAGTATAAACTATCCTAATCTACATCTTTTCTATGCTTTTACAAACCATCATCTAATGTCTGTTGTTTAGATGACTATAGCTATATACAATATTTAAGTAGTGCATTTCTATAATTTCTTATAAAAATCTTGCTCAGATTCAACTAAAGTACAAAAAATAAAGTTCAAGTTGAATTTATGCTATGCCACATACTTTTTGGTCATCTAATATATTATTATTATCATCATATCTAGTCATTATCAAATATATGCATATTAATGAGAAGAGGTATATAGTAGAGAACTAGATGCATAGACCAGAAGAAGTATAAAATGGAAAGCTATAATGATCTATATAGACTTTAACCTCATTTTAGAGAAAACAATAAATGTATGTTTGACTAAATGACAAGGCCTTCAGTTCACTATAATTTTCATAAGTTTTTGTATAATTTAATGGGCAAAAGTACGTTAGTTTTGCTAAGTTATGAATTTTAATGGAATGTCCTGAAAACAACATTTCATTATCTTTCTTTTGGGAAAAAGTAATATATAATGAATACACTGACACTAAAACATTAATATGCAGCATGTTTAGTCAGAATGAATCAGCATTTTGATGATGCCTTGTGAGGATAGGATTATAACTGTTAGAATTTCTGTCTTAAGGTTGATTATTCTGGGTTCTAGAAGGAATAAATGCATTAACTACTATTATGATTTGTTTTATGTGACAGAGAGCCTAATATGGAATAAGTAAAGCTTACAGAAGATATAAATTAATAAAAGAATTAAATATATACCAGCTTTGAAACATTCAGGTTATTAAAACTTTATGGAAACTCTTGAATAATTAAAACAATTTTTTGTGAAAACTAACTTAGGAAAAAATAATTAACTTAAGAATTCTGTTCTCTTATATGTGAACTATCATAATGGATTCTTTAAGATTTACCTGTTGATCTTGTAATAATTATAATTCAGTCATGGACAATAGTGGATGTTTCTTTCATTAAAGCAGATTATTTTAACTGATGATAAATAATCTCTGAGTCATTCATTATAAAAATGAATATTCCTTCCTTTCAAGTTTTTCATAGACTTATTTACCTCTCTAAGTAGAACCAGCTCCAGCATTGACAAAGTTTCTTTTGATTATTCCTACATGACCCTAATCTCTACTTGGAAGAGATTTATAGTTGTTACTTTCTGCAACACAACACTTCTGTGATGCTCTTGTAAAACCAAATATTGCTTTCCTTCCATCCCTCTGGGAGATTCACAGCATGGTTGCTGTGAGAAGTTTATCCTGTTTATTTTGATGTGTTCACATGTTTATATCTTTAGGACTGTTGTTCTGTGGAATGTACTCTAGGAGTCAGTACTACAACAGTTTTGGTAATCTATGCCTAAATTAATTGGGCTTAAGTCACTACTACCATTTTCAGTGTTTAGTCATTTTCCCCTCCCAGTTAGTATCAAGTACTTGGGTTTTATTGTCACAGTTTCCTATGCATCTACATGTAACTTGTCTTGAAAGTAAGCTTTCAAGACATAATCATAGAGACAAACCTAAAATTTGCATTTCCTGTATGGATTTGGAAACATTCCTTACATTTTTATAAATAGGACTTAGCAACTCTGTTTTAGAGTGCCCCTATTTCTCTTGTTAATTCTCTAGTCTCCACCTTAGAAATGCTGCTAAACACATTTGACTTCAAAGCCTTGACTTGGCCTTTTATTTCAGTTCCTATTGCTAAAGTCTGGCCTTTCCTGAATGTGCAAGTCACAGCTGGTAATGATGGGGACCAGATGATGCCCAGAAGCACATTAAAGGTTTTCCCTAGGATGTGGTTTGATGGTTTTGCTCGGGTATTTTGTTATTGTTAGTTTTTCCTTTGGAATGTGAGTTGTGGACAAGAATTATTTCCTTGGCTACATTTTTTGCTATTCCTCTGCACTCAGGGAGTTGGAAAACATACAGACACATAGCAACATGCTTGTGTACTAGTTCTCAAGCTAAATTGACTCTTAAAGGGTGATCCTTTGTTTATCTAATAACTCTGATTCTCTTTGTCCAAAGTACCATGATGACACGTTTTTTTCACTATTGGTTCACCATGGTTTTTTCACTATTACCAATTAATTAATCATTGTTCTAACAAATTAACACTTGAGTTTCATAGGCATGGTTCTCAGAATACAATAGGGAAAATGCTTACCTTTTAAAGCATGTGCTTCTATTGTAATATGGGAAGTGTGCACCACTGGCTAAAATGCATTATGACAAAAATACAGTCTTTTGCATTTAAAATATGCTGTTTTTCTTATAGAAGTGTCATAGCTCACTGTAGAGAATTTGAACAATATAGAAAGATATGAAAAACATTAAAATTATTCACATTCTCAGGCCAGAGTGATAGCACTTGGTAGGGCATTTGCTTTGCATGTAGATGACCTGGGACAGACCTGGATTCAATGCTCAGCATCCCATATGGTCCCACAAGCCTGCCAGGAGTGATTTCTGAATGCAAAGCCAGGATTAACCCATGACTACTGCCAGATGTGGCCCCAAAACCAAAAAAATATTATTCACATTCTCATCACCATATATACCTCTCTTTTTTATAGCTGAGGGAAAAAAAGAACAAGGAGATAAATAATAAAAGTGACATGACACTACTTTAAGATTTTAAATAGTTGTCAATAGACCATTTCTCTAATATTTGCTATACCCAGAACCTATTAATGAGTTTAGCAGTTTTCAACTTCTAAGTTCCAATCATTGGTTAACCATAGGCTTCTAATCAGAGGTTACTTTCAATTTTCATCATATTTTTATTTATATTTTTTCATATATTTTATCATCAAATTTTCAACTACCTTTACCAGTCCCTAGAAGTAGAACTTCCAATGTGCACACTGAACTGTATGTAGATGCTGTTAAAAATCAATGCCACTATGTACCTAAAATATTACTGTGAAAGATTTGTAATTTACTTTGGTCAAAATAAAAATTATTTACTTTAGAAATTGGAGAGCATTTTCTCTATGTGTTGGAGACACTATATGGACCCCAATCATCCAAAGATATGGCTCTGACACTAGGCCCTGAAGTTTTCTAGGTGTAATCTCAACACCAGATTTTTAAAAAAAAATGTATATATTCAACCCTACTTTCTTTTTCCTAGGACCTTAACTTAGATACCTAAATGTCATCAAAAATCTCTATTTAGATGTACAAGAAGCATCTCATATTTAAGATCTAAGCAAAATCCCTGATGTTCATGTATCCTGAATTTTATTCCAGACAATTTGGTGCATTTTTTTTAAAGTCAAACCAAAAGTTCTCAGGGGATACTTGAGGCTATATGCTGATGGAGGTAAGTTTGTTCAGTAAGGTATGGAGATTATATAGTGCAGGGTATTTGGGAACAATACTTCAATGAGCTAACAATACTTAGCTCATTGAATAATCTTTCTAGTCCAGCTTTCTACATCTTAATGAGAAGTGTCACATATATTCAGATACTCAAGTAGAAATCTGAGAAGTCATTTCTGATCTCTTTCCTTCTCCCTCTCTGGCTCATGTAAATTTGGAAAGAAAATGATTTGGGTTGGTGCCATATTTCTCTGTGGAAAAAAATTGTTTTTTAAAAGGTAATTTATAGAGGTCAGTTCTCCTCTTGTTAGAAGCAAATGGAATCCTGTCAGCTCCCACGCTGGGGTTAGGCATGACTTTGGCAGAACAAACAGTTTCCGTATTGAAAAAAAGGAAAAACCCTTATGGATGACCCAGCAATATGTAGCAGACTTCAACAACGGCTGTTTTTTGGCAGCAAAAATCACCCCCAAGGGCTGAAATTTTCAAGCAGTGGCCTTCTGAATAGCTGCCAGTTAAGTGTGTTAAGCAGGTTGAACAAAAAACCAGGATTCTCAGTAAGCCAAGAAACTGGGAGAAACCATGTCAGAAGAAGTCAGAACCCTGAACAGTGGGCCTTCTATTTGGGGAGATATGCTAATCCATTTCCTGTCTTTTCCCACAAAACTTTTGCTGGAATGAGTGATTAGGTGGGGGCAGGCAAAGTGCATTGGGAAAGGAGTAGAACAGAAAGAAAGGGAGAAAGACTCTGGAGAATGACTCCTCTTTGGGTAGAAGATCCCTGAAAGAGATAGATTGTAGTTATTGCAGACTAGCCTGCACATAAGAGGAGGCATTTAGCACCTTTGCCAGGAGAAAATGCAGAAATACCTAACAGTCACTTGGAGATAGTCCCAAGTATATCTAGATCTATCTTTGAATATAGATCCTTGGAGAGGATGATCTGTGAGAAAAGCTTAAGAAACTGATGGAGATGCATGAGATTTGAACAGAGAGAATGAGAGAATGAGAGAGAGAGAGAGAGAGAGAGAGAGAGAGAGAATTGATAGTAAAGACTCATAAAATCAAGAGAAGCAGCCACTGCCTCAGAATCCTCAAGGGTTCCTGAGACAGAGATGAGAATCTGACACCAAAGTTCTATAAGGAAACTTTCCCATCTTTTATTTACAGAGAGTTAGTCCTGGGATTCTGCCAGGATTAGATTTATTTTTCTATGTACATCCCCAATCCTCTTGAAGTAGAATTCTTATACCAATCTTTAAGTAACCAGAATGTGACGCATATGAGAATTCATGATATTGTTTTCTCTGATACATTCCACCAGCATGAGTAACATTTCTTAAAAGAAAAAAATAAACCCACACATGTGCTCTTCAGTGGGTACCTAGGGTCGGGAATAATTTCAGTGATCACATTTGAGCAAGATGGAGCCAAAAGATAATTGTCAAAAATGTAGATTCAAATCTGAAATGAATATTTAATTTTATAAATTACTTATGTTTAGCATTCCTTTGTGCGATTTATTTTACTTTTCTGAATCTTAGTTTTCCTATCTATAAAGTGGGGCTCTTTAATAATGTGGAAAATTTCAACTTTCATAATGTGGAAAATGGATAAAAATAATTATATGTGTATGTTATTCATTCTGTGACCCCCAAATGAACAAACTGCACCAGAGGTCCATATAATGATGAGGATTAAGAAAACTCTTTTTTATGAAATATTTTTAGTTTATAAAAGGCTGTCTTCTTCAGGTACATTTTTTTTTCACCTGATACTCTTTTTATTTTGCCAGCCAACATCAGACAATTTTGAAGAACAAATCTCTCAGTATCGAGATGGATTATACATGATACTGTACTAGAAGATATGCACTGAACATATCAGAAGGTAAGCAAGAAGAAGGGCTCTGTTATTTTGTTTCGTTTTGTTCTGTTTTGTTTGGGTGCCATATCCAACCTTACTCAGGGTTCCTTCTGAACATACACTCATGAATCATTCCTGATGGTTCTCAGAAGACCATATGGGATGCACGAATCATCCCCTAGGTCATCTGCATGCAATGCAAGTGTACTATCTCTTTGGCTCAAGGGGTTCTGTTAGTTTTATAGAAACAAAGAAAACCAGATGGGCATCAAATGACAATTTATTTTTAATCCATTGGTGGAAAAAAAGAAGAAAAGTATTTCCTTCTGATTTGATTTGTGCTTTTAGGCAACAGTGTTTATACACCTCATTACATGGCCAAGCATTTGTTTGCTGTCATGCTTGCTGCCATCTAATTTTACTTATCTACAGAAATTCAGATAATTAGAGATTTCTTCAGAGGCACACAGAAGTCACAAAAGTCTACGATGTCTGTAACAATCTAAACATTAAGGACGATAAAAATGAACCTGGATACTAGGAGTCACACATCAGAATGTAATAGACGATCATGGGGCTTCCTCTTGCTGTCCCTTTTTGACATCCTTTTCTCATTTAGACAGCTTCATTTCTGTTTGCCTGACTACAATCTCTTTGGTTTCTTTTTCATCTTCTAGTGACAAGAATCCTATTATTCCTCTCCCTGTGAACTTTCTGGAATATACCTTGAAGATTCCTGATATCCCCACATGACAGAATAGATATTAGACATATCTGAATAAATTTATACAGAATATGAACCTAAAAGAAATAATTCTAAGAATTTCTGAAGCAAAATCTGTGTAGTGAAATCCCAATGTTCTCATTTATTAATTAACCCTGACAAAGGCATGCTTTCCCAAACTGCTTTCATTCCATGTAAGAGTGCCCAAATTAATGAACTATTCAACTAATTTACCTCAGTTGGAGTCTCCAAAACATTTGTACCTCATCCTTGTGAAAAGTGAATTTATTTTTTCAGTAGAAGCAGAAAAACTGGGAAATGAGCCAATGACTACAGCTCCTTTCAAAATCATCCAACTTAGCTCCAAATTTCAATATACTCATCTCTGATACAGGCTGACACAGGTGACTTCACGCGGGCTAAAAAGAATTAGAAACGGTGAAAAAAGCAAAAAATGAACAAGGAATCATTTTTGAGATGTGTATCATATTTCAGTAAAGTAATAAAATCTGAGCATAAATTGGACACTTACTAATATGTGTGAGCGCTCATGCTGAGTGCTTTACAGGCTTTCTTTATTCTTCACACAGCTCTAAGGTAGGTAATGATAAGTAGCAAACATCAAAGTAACATTTAATGTGTTAAATATAGATCTAAGCACTTTACAAAGGCTAACTTACTATATCTCTGTAACAATTAAGCAAAAGAAGCTCTTTTTATTGTCTATATTTTATTGTCCTATATGGAAACTGGGATAGAGAGTTTTACCAACATGCCCATGTAAATAAGTGGTAGACTTAGAGTTTGAACCCAGCACTTTTGGGCAGAAACCCCTGAGATGTTACTGGTATACTTTATTCAGGGTTGAAAGTATGATCATTATTTTATTCCCAAAGTCCTTATAGAATTCGTAGCCAAAATTTGTGTTTTCTGGGTTTTCAAGACAAATATGGATGAGTAATGAAGAGACTAAAGTAACCCTTCCTAAGGAAATAGTGAAAAGTGAAACTTAGAGAAGAGTGGGGAGAACATGAAGCAAACAATGACCAGGGAAAGGGGAGAGAAAGCCAGTAAACACGATTATCAATTAAGGAGGCATTCTTGCAGATTTTAGTTGGAAAAATATATCATGCTACGCACGTCTTTATCCTGGGTCCTGAGGGGTTTGTCCTGAATTGCTTACTGACAACCACTGTATCTAAGTGGCTATGATCTTTTATTTAGTGCAGATTTTTCATGGCAACTCTTTCTATCACTTTTCTTTACCACATAACTAAGAAGAAACTTTTCATAGTGCAAGTCAAGTTATGAAACTGCCCTTTTGGAAATCATGTAAAGCTTTATACCCCTCTTGAAATAAATCAGACTTTTCACCCTGCAATTCAGGGTCCTGAGCTTTGACTATTGAGATAGAAATTTTAAGTTTGAAAAGGATACCGCTCAACATGCATATATAATTGAGGTAACTTTTCTCAAATACGATATTTACAATATCAACCATGGTGGGAAGTTTATTTGCATTTATATGCTGAAAATTTTACAAAGATACACTTAAATGTAAAACCACTCTAGGAATGTAGCAATAGTGCAATGGGGAAGGTGCTTGCTTTGCACAAGATTGACCTGGGTTCAATTCCTGGCACAGTCTTCTGAGAACTACTAGAAGTGATTGATTTCCTGAGCACAGAACCAAGAGAAAATCATGAGCATATCAGGACTGCTCCTCGTCAAAAAAACAAAAAACAAAAAACCACTCGTCTTGTTTTTCCCATTGTTCTGTCCCACACCTGTATTTTATAACTCCATAGTTATAAAATCTCAAGCTGGTTCTAACATGCTAAGTCAAAATATATATAGCCTACCCTTCCTTGAACTATAGTTACGCAAACTATATTGGAAATTTCTTTCAAAGTAGTTACTGAACAAATTTACTTTGCATGTGTTTTGCTTAAGGATTATTTTGAGGTGAAGGTAATTGTGAATCAACAGATGCAAGAAGAATTCTTTGCCCTCTTATTATCTGCCTAAGAGCAAGATATAATTATGCCCTCCAGGCTCAAACTCCTTTTTCCATCCACATCCTCATATACAAAATAGGACTGCTTGGCTAAAATGCATACTCAATAACTAGATAAATTTGCATATACAGACCTTTATATAGACATTTTCATCCATTTTATCTTCCTATTATATCTGCCATTAATCTTCATATATTGCTGGTCACTTTACCACAATTTATTTTCCCTTAGAGCCCCAAATATTGCCTTTGTGTAAGTTCCTAAGTCTATTGTATATTGAACTTTTTAAATTTATTTTTTTTAATCATATGCATAGAAATAGTAAAAGAGGGGGCCGGGTGGTGGCGCTGGAGGTAAGGTGCCTGCGCTAACCTAGGACGGACTGCGATTCCATCCCCCGATTCCCCATATGCCTGTGCCTGCCAGGAGCGACTTCTGAGCGAATAGCCAGGAGTAACCCCTGAGCGTCACTGGGTGTGGCCCAAAAACCAAAAAGAAAAAGAAATAGTAAAAGAAATGTGTTTAATTTTTTTGGTCACACCCATTTGATGCTTAGGTGTTATTTCTGGCTATGCACTCAGAAATTGCTCCTGATTTGGAGAAACCTTAGCGATTCAGCAGAGAATCTGAATGCTTATTTCTCCAAATAAGATATTAAAATGGCCAGCAGGTACATAAACAGGTACATAAAATGCACATCATTTCTATCATTAGGGAAAAGCAAATTAAATTTATAATACACTGTCAACTCATGTCTGTGAGAATGGCTATTAACTAAAAGACAAGAAAAAAGCAGTGTTGGAGAAGTTGTAGAAAGAACAGACTTTGTGTATGCTACCAGGGCATTAGTACAAATATTATAGTAAGCATATTGTCACTTTCTCAAAAAAAAAAAAAGAAAAAATTTTCATATACTCCAATTACCCATTTTTTCCCTTCAGGAAATACATAAACAGTAGAATACTTCTCAGTTAAGAGAGTTGAAATCCTACCAGGTAACAGGAATGAATTTATAGGTAATTAAGCTTAGTGAAGTAAGTCAGATTTAGAAAGTCAAACATCATATGATTTTAATCATGTGGTACAAAGAACAAAAAAATACCATAAATAGAAAAAAATGAATTTTTAGATGGTGAAAAAGAATCTCTGTTGCTAAATCAATGACATATACCAGCTAAACATTAACTTTCCTTGGTTCATTTGCTTTCCTTCTACATTTTTTTGGTCTAGGACGTCATTAGTCAATTAACAAGATGAAAAAGAAACAATTCTTCTTGTTAAGGGATTTTAAAATAAGATTAATATTGACCCCAAAGGCCTAAACAGAGAAGGAAAAAACCTGAGGCAGTAAAGACTTCCATGGCAAACTTTGAAACTATTCAGCATACAAAGTAGGATTGCCTAATTCTACAAATGTGTTTTTAAGAGTGCTGTCAAACTAAAAAATAAAATCTTCGTTAAATATATAGCATGTATATATATAATTTTATTTACTACAGGTTATTTCTAAAATTATTGTGTTCCTTAATCACTACTAAGGACTTGTCACCTATTTATTTCTTCACTCTACAATGGAAACAGTGATCTTCATTAATTTGGAAAGATTTTAGTTAATATTTAGTTAATATAAAGCTCAGGCTTTTCAGAAAAAATATTGAGAAATATGAGAGACAAAACAAGCAAAGAGATGAGTCATTCATTAAGGTACTCAAACCTTTCTGAATGTTCTTGGCTGGAGTCCCTATGTGATGAATAATGATATTAGTACTTTTTCTGCCACACCAAGTGCTCCTAATATTGCATTGCATAGAGGCTTTCTGCATTTCTTTTCTACAAAATTTTGAAGACTCAATATTGATTTATTTCTGAGGGGCTCCCTTGAGAAACCATGTTAACTTCATCCGATGCTATTGCCCAACTCTTTAGAGGACAGTTGGTGGTCTTTTTTATTCCTGATCAAAGTTTTTGGTATTTTTATGCCTATTCTCCTTCCTCAACTAGAAGTAATCAGGCAGAATATTATCAGGACATTGATAGATTAGGCTCATCAGTTGCCTGCTGTTATCACCAGCTCTCTGTATATTAATAAGGAAAAAATAGCATGCTGATTGTCATTTAAATTGCATGAGGAAATATTTGTATTTTAGGAATCTGAGACATTCAAATAAGTTATAAAATAAAAATTCACTAAAGAAGGTAAATCTATGTTTCAGTAAACATTTCTCAGAAAGCTAAATTTTGATTCTTTAACAGAGAAGACAAGTGCATTTTATTCTTAATCATTTTCAATATGGAACACAATTCAATCTAACTAATATTTATTGAGCATTTATTAAGAGAGAAGCACAGGGGGCCGGGCGGTGGCACTGGAGCTAAGGTGACTGTGCTAACCTAGGACGGCGGTTCGATCCCCCGGTTCCCCATATGGTCCCCCGTGCCTGCCAGGAGCAATTTCTGAACATGGAGCCAGGAGTAACCCCTTAGTACTGCCGGGTGTGACCCCCCCCCAAAAAAAGAGAGAGAGAGAAGCACTGTATTATACCAACAGGTGGAATAAAATAGCACAGGGATCACAGATCTCAAGAGTCAATCATACTTGAGCCAATCGAAACCAATATATGAAGGTATATATTTTGGGCAAATTGATGTCTGATGTAAGAAAAAGAACCAGAGAATTCCAACTAGACAAGATCACATTATGTTGGGAAACTAAAAGAAGTGTGTGGAGAGGAAAAATATCTGGGCAGATTTCATTCAAAAATAAAAGAAACCCTGTATCTCTCAGGCCAAGGAGATTCCCTTTTCGAATAACCCCAATTTTTTAATGTGCTTATGCAGAAGGAGAAAAAAGGGGGGGAGGATGGAGAGATAGCGTGGAGGTAAGCCATTTGCCCTTCACACAGAAGGTTATCCGTTGGAATACCAATGTTCCACTTGGTCCCCTGACATGCCAGGGGCAATATCTGAACAAGGAGCCAGGAGTAACCCCCTAAACACTACCGCGAGGGACCCAAAAACCACAAAAGAGAGAGAGAGACAAGAAGCTCAAAAAAATTATTTTTTAATTTATATATCTTATTACTATTTTATTTATCTCTTATCTAGTTTTTGTCGACTTTCTTATTTTGGCGTAGATATATAAGTAGTAGTTCACTATTTTACTTATATATGTACTTTTTTCTTTTTTTCTTCTTTTCTCTTTGATTTTTTTGTGCTCTGTCATGTCTCTTATCTCAAGACAATGGCATTTATATGGTGCATATCTTTATCGCTACGGTGCTCACTAGATGTTTTAATGGATATGTCTTTGTAAAATGTGGTGGTGTTCCACCTCTTCTTTTTCCCCCTCTCTCAAACTGAGGATGAGAGCTGCTAGAAGGACCCTGCCCATTGCAGGCATACTT
>PVKC010030812.1:0-14756 GCA_004027635.1 Crocidura indochinensis
TTTCAGTATTTAAGCAGTAGGTGGCGCCCCAAAATAACCTATCAGCTCTGGAGGTTTCCTCTGCTAAAAGAATTTCCTGAGATGCAACCCAAAGGCAAAATTGCAAGTATGGCAAAGGCTTCAAGCTTCTGGACTCAAGTTCTTAATATCCCCCAACAGAAAAACAAGGATGATACACATTTCTATCCATCTCTACAGGTAAATGATGTGGTGGTCGCACTCCCTATTCCAAAGCCATGGGTGCCCTGTGAGGGAGAATGAGGAAATAGCCAAAGATTTAAAGCATTCCTTCAGGGCTGGAGAGAAGGTTCACAGGGCTGGAGCAGATGCCTTATTATCAAGTCCCGGAGAACCATCTCCAGGACTACATGCTCCCCTGAGCTCCAAGATGAGAGTACCCTGAGCACCAGCAGCTATGGCCCAGAAGCAAAATCAATTAATTAATTAATTCATTAATTAAGTTAAATTAAATTAAATAAATATCCTAAAGACACACAGCCTACAACCACCCCCAACACCCCCAACATAGAAACGGCCCAACTTCACCCAAAACCTCACTAGCCACCAAATCATCCAGCTCCACAGATCTTGGAGTGTATGGCCACATATGAGGCCATGTGATTCCTCTGAAGGTCACAGTCAGCACAGCAAACCTAATGGGAAAGATGTCTAGAAGTCCACCAAGTTCAGAGAGAGGAAACAGTGACCCAGAAGGTTCCACCAGCTCCAAAGAGCTCAGGAAACCCTCAAACTATGATTCCGGGAACAAACACTAACATTTACTGATCTATTTTTTTTTTCACAATTCCACTTGTCTTTGTGCTCTAACAAACAACATGAAGTGAGTTTGTGTCCTCCAAGGGGCCAGGCTTGGGGGTGGGCGTGAAAACTGGAGACACTGGTGAAGGGTAATTCACATTGGTGGTGGGAAGGTCACACAAGTGGAGGGAAGGTCACATTGGTGGTGGGATTGGGATTGGAACAGTGAACTCCTGAAACAACTATATTATGAACAACATGTAAATCACAGCATTATAATACAACTTTCTGTAAAGAAACAAAGAAAAATTCCTTCTTTAGCGAGCATCCCTCAGCATCTGAAAACTGTCTTCCCTTGAAGCTGAGGGCAGGAGGCCCCAGGAAGATGAGGTAGGTCCCGGGATGCCATGTCCTAGGCAGGCCCTGGTCATTGGCTTTCTTAGCATTATGTAATGTCCCTGGTAATTTTCTTTACCGTAAATTCTGCTGTATCTGATAACAGGCCCGCTTTAGCTCCCTTTCACTAATATTTACAATGTTTTCCCATCACTTTATCTCAGTCTAACTATGCTGCCATAGCTTTATCTTTCAAGTGAATTTATAGTAAATACTATAAGTTTGCTCTTAGTTGGAAAATAGTGATCAGCATTACAATTGGGTTTCTCTTTGAATCCACTTGGTTCAACTAGCCCACGGTTTAGACTATTTACATGTAATGTAATTTCTTTTTTTGATTAATTGATTCATTCATTCATCCATTTATTGGTTTGGGGGCCACACCCAGTGGTGTTCAGGGATCACTCCTGGCTCTACACTCAGAAATCATCTATGGCAAGCTCGGGAGACCATATGGGATGCCGGGAAATCGAACCAGGTCCCTCCCAGGTCGGTCGCATGCAAGGCAAACACTCTACCACTGTGCTATCTACCCGGTCCTCTAGTGTAATTTTTGGTACATTTGGGGCTTAACTTATTGTTTTGATTTTCTGTTTGTTTCTATGTCTTTTATCCTGTCATCCAGGGGTTTCTTGAGATTTTTCCAGAATTCGATTTTGTTTGAGCTAGAACATGCAGTGATCCTCTTTGTGCCCAATCTTTATTCGTTTCCCTACGTATCACATTACCTTGGAGATGTTTGTGTAGCAAAGAAAAAGGTGTGTGAACACACACAACAGACACGTGCTTCCTGTTGACTATTATCATCAGGAAGTGGGCTGGTCTAGCTTCTTCGTGTGCCTTCACTACTGTCATGGTTAGTGAGATTGCCTGCTGTTAGTCTTTAGGAAGCATCTGCCCTGTTGTACCTCTCACCCGCATCACTGGTTTCTTTGTCACACATTTCAACATTGACTTTTCCCCCACAGGATTTTCTGGTTGGATAGGCAGCTGTTTCACCTTAGATCTCCCTGCAGAGAAGGTCAAAATGGCAGAAATCATGGATTCCGTGGGGGTGTTCATGAGCGGTTCTCAGGAGCACATGGCTGTGCTAATGTCACAGTGAGCACCACTCCATTCTGATGTGCCACAGATGAAGGCAGCCAACGGATGTGCCAGAAATGAGATCAACCGCCCAGAACATCTATCTTTGATCCATGAAATCAACAAAGTAATGGAAAAGGGGGTGCACCTTGTCTCACCGATGTTTTTCTCAATGAGAATAGAAGTGGTCCAGGCCATATTTTCTTCCTTCCAATATGTCCTTTGAGAGGGGACGAGAGAAACGGGTACACGTGAGCAGCAGCATTTGGCAGGGGTGGGGAGGACAACCATCACCATGATGGCTGGTCCAAGTTTCCTAAAAACAAGTTAAAGCTAGACATAGAATTATGACCAGCCAAATAATACTCAAAATCAGGATAAAATGCTTAAATGATTCATTCTGTTGCTTTTATTAAAAATCAAACTTTTGGGGCCAAAGTGATAGCACAGCGGTAGGGTGTTTGCCTTACATGTGGCTAACCCGGGATGGACCTCGGTTTGATCCCCAGCATCCCAAATGGTCCCCAAAGCAATTTCTGAGCGCATAACTAGGAGTAACCCCTGAGCATCACTGAGTATGACCCATCAAAAAAAATTAAACTTTTTTCTCTCATGTATGTGAAGCAGGAGAGGGAGGAGTCAGCAACTGTTACTAGTGAAAGGTTTCAGAAAGAAATAGCCCAAAAGTTTAACCTCACCGCAGATAGAATAATTTTTGTAAATCAAGTCCTATAAAATGCTCCAAGGCCAACTACAAGTTCCACAACTGTTTACCATATGATTGCTGTTTATGTTTATTTTGGGGACCACACCCAGCAGAAACTTCTGACTCTGTATTCAGGAATCACTCCTGGCAGGCTTGGGAGACCGTATGGGTTGCCGGGGATCAAACGTGGGTGGGTGACACACAAAGCAAATGCCCTGCACACAGTCCTACTGCTCCAGCCCCTGTATTATATTTGTTACACGATTATCAGAAGTTTGGATCCTTGAGGCAAGCCCTGAGAACATTAGGGAAATATTTCTGGGTGATTTCATAGGGAGACAATAAATGAAGAGTTCTAGATCCTAGCTGTTGCTTGCATTCTGCTTAGCTACTTATGACTCAACTCCCTCAATTCTATAGGTTCAAAGCAACACAAAGTGTTTGTTCTGCTTGTCATTGTGTTATGGTGCTCTGACTGGAGCAAATGCACCTGCTCCATGTACTAGTCACCTGGGGCACCTTTGGGAGGCTGGATGGGCACTTCTGAGCACTGCTTACTGGGTGACTGATAAACTCATGTTGGCTCTTGCTTGGGTTTTTCGGGCATGTTTTTCTTTGGTTTGGGGGCCACACTTGATGGTTCTCAGGGCTTACTCCTGGCTCTGCATTCAGGAATCACTCCTGGCAGGTCCAGGGGACTCTATAGGATGTATAAGACTCTATAGATGTGTAGGACTACGTATAGGACTATGTATAGGACTCTATACATGGAACCCGGGTTGTTTGTGTACAAGGCGAACTCCCTCCCCGATGTGTTACTGTTCTTGTCCTTATTATATATGTAAGTTGGTGGCTTAAGATGCTGGGGTCACCCCAGAACATTACACACTCAAGACCTGTGCTCTCCCCTGAGCCATATCCCAGCTCCCACCACCTGCTTCCGTCTTGCGCACATCTAGGAGACACTGGACAGGTGAGTTCGTGGATAGTCCTGCAGGAAACCCTTTTCTCCTCTTTCTGTGAAAACCCCCAGCAGGAGCCTCCCACTTTCTGCATGCCCTACACTTGACCTTTATCCACCGACTTTCTAAGACCTCTTCCCACAGGGGCACTCCCAGAATATGCAAACACCCCTTGCCTACCTGCACACCCCTTTCTTCCTCTGAGCCTCCCATAATTCCCTCAAATACCAGGAATTTTTCCATTTTTCTACTTCACTCTGTCCTGTCCCAAAATTTGGAAGTTCTTAATCTTTAGTCTTCTGAGTCCCCTATTAGAGAATTTGGCATCTTTTTTTCCTTCTTCCTTCCTTCCTTCCTTCCTTCCTTCCCTCCCTCTCTCCTTCCTGCCTTCCTTCCTTTCCTCCTTCTCTCCTTCCTTCCTTCTTCCATCTTTTCTTTCTTCTACCTTTCTTCCTTCTTTCCTTTTTCCTTTGTATCCCTCCTTCCTTTCTTCCCTTCTTTATCTCTCTCAGCATAGGGACGCCTATGCAGTACTGGGGATTGAAGTAGAGTCATTATATGCAAGTCAAGGGCCTTAACTCCCATTCTATCTCTCGGGTCCCCATTTTGAATGTGATTTTCCCCCTCAGCTCTGCCACAGGAGAAAAACAGCTTTGGGAATGCAAGGCCTTGGATCTGGCTGTATCATCTCCCTTCCTGAGTCCCCAGCAGTTGACCACAGTGCTTAGAACTTGTCGGTTTCAGTAACTGAGGGAGCATATGCTTGTCATTGTAGGTCCAAATGGTTCTAAATTAGACAGTTCTGATAGCATAGAACAGAGATGCGTCCTCCATTAGGAAGGAGAAGTAGATACAGGTGGAGATATAAATCCACACACTTAAGAGACATATCCAGATTGTCATCTTAGAAAAGGCATAGGAAGAACTGACTGGAAAGAGGGACTTGATTTGGGCAGGCAAAGGCAGTTGGGAAGGAGGCAGAAGAAGTTACAAGAGAAAAGGGGGAACCTAGGATTATGCCCAGCAGAGACATGATAAAGTACCAATTTTACATTTTCCAGGAGATTTTTAGGAAACACATACACAGCTGTGAGGGTGCATGCAGCATTGAGGAACATGTGATGAACATAAATTGCTGGGACAGAGCAGTGGCGGTAGGGCATTTGCCTTTCACATGGCTGACCTAGGACGAACCTGGGTTCAATCCCCTGTGTCCCATATGATCCCCCAAGCCAAGAGCGATTTTTGAGCACATAGCCAGGAGTAACCCCTGAGTGTCACTGGGTGTGGCCCAAAAACAATAAAACAAACAAACAAAAAAGAACATAAATTGCTACTTGCACAGAACATGGGAGGGGAACACTGGGGTGGAGTGGGGGGGGGGGAATTATGAAGGAATCAAGAGCAAGTTGGCCCCAGAAGTGGAGTCATTATCATCACAAAGTGCTTTAAGTTTACCGTTGGCCAAGACTCTCTGGTGGGCAGCTCAACTTTCTCAAGCCCCACACAGTCCTTCTGAATTTCCTGGATGAAAGAGAGGGAGCAGAGATGCAGAAAATCTTTGGCAACAGAGAGAGACAGAGACAGAGAGAGTCTATTGCTTCTGCTTCTCTGGAAAATGCTCACAGAGCTAGCAAGTTTCTTCTGCTCCCCAGGCCATGGCTTTATCTTCCTTTCTGGGTGCATTTATCCTAGAGAGAACACTCCCCATGGTGCCCCCCACAGTGGCCTGTCTCATTCTATGACTGGAAAAGCTCCCCTAGGAGGTGAATCTGCCTACCCCTGTTGGCCTAATGTACTGTGTTGGTCCAAACAAAAGCTTCTTTTTTATTTGTTTTCTTCTTCTTTATTTGTTTGGGGGGGTCACACCTGGCAATGCCCAGGGCTTACTCCAGGCTCTGTACTCAAAGATAACTCCTGCTGGTGCTTGAAGGACCCTATGGGATGCCAGGGATTGAACCCAGATTAACAGCGTATAAGGCAAGTGCCTTCCTTACCTGTTGTCCTATCGCTCCAGTTCCCAACATTTTTCCAGTGTGATGGTCCCAAGAGCATGCTACTACCCCTTCCTAAGGAAAAAAGAGGAAAAGAGGGGAGAGGCAGGACTAAACCCGAGTGCTACCAGTTGTGCTCTACCCCCCAAAAAAAAGAAGAAAAAAAAGAAAATGTGAATACGAGGGCCTAGTGATAGCACAGTGGGGAGGGCGCTTGCTTTTGATGTAACAAACCAGGATTCAACCTTAATTCCCATATTCCCAAATGGTCCCTAAGCTCTACCAGGTGGGATTGCTGTCTGCTGAGCCAGGGATAAGCTCTGAGCAATGTCGCATGTGGCCCATAAACAAACACAAAAAAGTTCTACTGAAGAAAATGAGAACTAATCTGGTTATGTTTGTTTTAATCTACTTGAACCTCAGCCTCTGGGAATATAGTACCAGAAATATCTTTCCCAAACTGGCAAAATAAGTGATGATAACCTTCCTTCCGACCTTTGTATGCTGTTATATGTTACTAATTTAAGTTCCAGAAATCACACAAAGTTCCTAAACGTATTATACAACCTGGGACTATATTAGCAGCCATGATTCCCATGATCATCTTTAAAAGAATGTCTTGAAAATAACCAAATTTGGGGCCGGAGAGATATCATGGAGGTAAGGTGTTTGCCTTTCATGCAGAAGAACGATGATTCGAATCCTGGCATCCCATATGGTCCCCCATGCCTGCCAGTAGCAATTTCTGAGCATAGAGCCAAGAGTAACCCCTGAGTGCTGCCGGGTGTGACCCCAAAACAAAAAAAAGGAAGATAAGCAAATTTACTTATAAATTACATTGCAATGAGTTCTCAAATTGATAGCACAGTGGGGAGGGTGTTTGCTGGAGGATCGACCTGGGTTCGGTCCTCAGCATCCCGATGGTCCCTCGAGCACCACCAGGAGTGATCCCTGCATGCAGAGCCTGGAGTAAGCTCTGAGCACTTCTGGGTGTGGCCCAACCACCCTTCCCCCTAAAAATATAAGTTCCTCGCCTGCACACTCCCTCTACACCACCCCTACCTGACTCACCCATCTCCACCATCAGTCTTCAGGAAGCCCTTCCACCCATGGAAACTTCCAGAAATTCAGCAGTGCGCCTCTGACTTCTTGGTAGCTGTCCTTTCTGTTTGGCTCCCTGAGTTGGTCACAACCTATCTCGGGGCAAAGATGCCCAGATTTACGTCTCCTTGCTCATGGTGCATGCTACATCTGCAAGAGCAACTTGCTGCAGGGAGGCCGCCAGCCCAGGACTTGAAAACACTTCTGCAAGATTGAGAGCAACTGTTGTTAAAGGGTTTATAGGGGGCTGAGATTATAGGAGCTTCATACATCACAAAGCTAGAAGACACATTTGATACCCCCAAACCTGTGTCATCATTTAAAAAAAAATTCTTTTTAATCAGCATCTTCATGACTAGAAGGTCTCGAGATCTATATTTCTCCTCGCGAAACCATCTGCTGCAGAATTTCATTGCAGAAGCAAAGTAAGGTTAATGTGCGGGAAAGACAGAGAAGCAGCCCCCAGTCCTGCGGGCCCAGCTGAGGCCCCATCCCCAACTGGCTGGGGGATAAGCACAAGTCAAGGAGGAAATGCAAGATCCATGGAAGAAATGCTTGGGAAAAATGCTTGGAGAAAATGCTTGCTCCTCCTCTACCTGAGATGGGGGGAGGCACCCCCACCCCTTCATCTCGGCACTGTTCCCTGCTGGTGCCTGGACTGAGCGATTCCTCCATAGAAACGCCCTCTCCGTCGCCATAGCAACGGCCTCCCAGTGGGAGAGGTGGAGTAGGATGCTCTGAGAATTCCTCGGTGATGCTCACAGCCCTGGAGCCAGGCAGGCAGGCGGCACCCCCACAGCTGGTCCCCACGATGCCAGCCAGAGGGCGGAGGCCTTCCCCTCCCCTCGCATGTGCCACCAGAGAAGGGAGGCAGGATCCTCCTGAGCAGCGAAGATCTTCCCCTTCTGAGCCAGGGGGATCAAGAGAGCCCTCCTGACCCCCAGTTAAAACCGGGGTCACAGAAACCCCCACTAGCTGAGCAGTGCCAAGGATGAGGAGAGACTGCTCATACCTCATGCTCTCCATGGCAGGGTTGGGGATTCAGGATGGGTCCCCAAGATTGATATGGGAGGGACCTTCTGTATTCCCCCAAAGACCTCTCTCTCTCTCATCCTTACTTTCCTTTTAATGGTATAGGTCTAAAAATCAACAGCACAAACTTTTTTTCTCTTTTTTTCGGTTTTTGGGCCATATCCGGTGGCACTCAGAGGTTACTCTTGTCTCTGCACTCAGAAATAGCTCCTCTCAGGTTTGAGGAACCAGATGAGATGCTGGGAATAGAACCAGACCCATTCTGGGTCAGCTGTGTGCCAGGCAAATGCCCTACCGCTGTGCTATCACTCTGGCCCCATCTCATCCTTACTCTTAGGTGGGTTAGTTCCACCTACTTCAAACTCAGGTTTGCTGCAGCCACTGGGGCTCGAGAATGTCTCCAGAAGGGTGGGCTTGCTCGTGTCTGGGGTGACAGACAGAGCCTGGGAGGAAGACGCATGCCACCAAGCTCAGGGACACCCCATTCTAGATGCCTATATCTTAGGTCTCCTTCTCCTGCCTCAGAGAACTGAATCGATGGAGGAGGAGGGATCACACAGCAGGGAAAATACTTGCCTTGCACACACTCAACTGGGTTCAATAGCTGGGACCCCCATATTTTGCCCCGGCCTGGCAGGAGTGATTTTGAGCCCAGAATTAAGGCAAAGAGCTGACAGACCAAGTATCGAGCTCAGGAATCCCCAGAACCAGGAAGGCCAAGGAATCCACCTCAAAGCCAACTGCCCCCCACAGCCCTTGCCTCAGGTGAACTCTGACCCGGAGGTGGGCCTACACAGAGACAGTTGGATCCTCCGTGTTGACAAACGACTGGATTTTTGCCTGTGAAATTCTCTCTTCACACGGTTCTTAAAATAAATCTTGCTGAAAGGAAGGCTCTAGAGAGAGGTGGCAGCTAGACCCTGTTCTGCAGATGACTAATTGCCCCAAACGTCCCCAAGAAGAAGAGCTGAATGTCAGTGTCCCCAACAGATGGTGACACTTGGAGGTCTGGAGGGTGTGGAAGGGAGGGGAGTCCACCGGGTTGGATTAACCTTTCCTGTGCTTTCACCTCGAAGACCCCCTATGGGGTGAGGGCCAGCAGAAAGGGAGGTAAAGTGAGGGTCCTAAGTTCCAGACAATGTGTATATTTTGGGGTCACAGAGGACAGTGAAAGGGAACAAGCAAGGTAAATCTACTCAGTTCTGAACCCGGATGGGTAAAGTTGTCTCATGGGGGCAAAAGGGAAGAAGGTACATTTAATTTTTTTTTTTTTTTTTGGTTTTTGGGCCACACCCGATGACGCTCAGGGGTTACTCCTGGCTATTCGCTCAGAAGTCGCCCCTGGCAGGCATGGGAGACCATATGGGGAACCGGGGGATCGAACCGCGGTCTGTCCTAGGTTAGCACAGGCACCTTATCTCCAGTGCCACCGCCCGGCCCCGGTGCATTTCATTTTTATTCTTATTTGGGGGTAGGGTGCTTGGCAGTGGGTTGGCCATACTCAATGGTACTCAGGACTTAATCTGCACTCAGGGATCACTCCTGGTGATAGTTGGGGGACCTAATGAGATGCTGTTACAAAATCAGACCAAAAGATAGGGTACCCCAGTTTATTGTTTTGTTTTGGCTTTGGTTTTTGGTCCATACCTGGTGACTCAGGAATTACTCCTGACCATCTGGGAAACTGGGGATTGAACCCAGGTCCACCCTAGGTCAGCCTCATGCAAGGCAAAACCCTACTGCTTCGCTATCGCTCAGACTCCCTGGGTACCTCAGTTTAATTCCACATTTGGAACTCAGCCTGGTTAGAGCTAAAAAAGGGTGGAACCTTGAGTCCAGCTCATCTTGAGATTTTTCTGTGCTTGTTACAGGCAATATTGCTTCCGGGGAAGATATTTTTCATTTATCAGCTACACAAGTGGCTAACATATACAATTTCAATGATGAACCCAATTTGATATCAGTCCATATCAATATTTACCACTGTTTCCACAGCCCACTTCCTGTTCTCACAATTTCAGTAAAGTTCACTGAGGTTTGGTTTTGTTCTTGAGTTGACCTTGGGATTTGTGACATGCTTATCTGGCTTAGCTCCTAAACTGGGACACCCAAGTCCTTTCTCTAATTTTCAGGTTTCAGATCAGAGGGTAACACATTTGCTTTGTATGCAGTCTACCCAGGTTCAATCCCTGGCACTCTATCAGGGTCTCCTGAAGTCCTCCAGGAATGATTCCTGAGCACAGAGCCAGAGATCAGAGTAAGTCCTGAGTACAACCAGGTGCGGCAAAATAATAATAATAACAACAACAATAATAATTTTAAATGCTTATCATATAATTTTACAATTATGTTATTTTATTGATTTCCTTTGGGGAAATTCATTGTCAGTTTTAAGATGATACCCAGCTATTAACCCAAAACAAAGGCTTTCCCTTGTAGTCCTCTTTCCTTTAAGCCTTCCCTTTGATATGTTGTAAAGGCCCATCTGGATCCCTCTGTCCTGCCCCACCCTGGTGAATTTTGTTGTGGGAGAATAAAGAAAGTGCCATTTGGCTTGGCTGACTCAGAGACAGAGACCACGAGGTGACAAGCAAAATGACTCCATGATTCTCCTGACTGGCTTGGCTTATTAATTCTTTGTCGATACCTTGCTTCTTCAGACCTGTCACCTGGGGATAGAAATATGGTGCATGGGGCCGGGCGGTGGCGCTGGAGGTAAGGTGCCTGTCTTACTGCACTAGCCTTGGAAGGACCACAGTCCGATCCCCCGTGCCCCATATGGTCCCCCAGGCCAGGGGCGACTTCTGAGCGCATAGCCAGGAGTAACCCCTGAGCGTCACTGGGTGTGGCCCAAAAACCAAAAAAAAAAAAAGAAATATGGTGCATGGGATGAAGTCAGAACCTGTAATTTATTTTACAGTCAGTGGACTCTGATTTTTACATGGCCAAAGGCCAAGAAGCAATGTATGACTGAATCTTGAATCCTGATCTTATATTCTGTAACCTTACTAAATTGAATAATAGAGTGAACCAAGAACCAGTGAGCCCATACATTTATAGTAAGCTGATCTCCCATGAGAAAGGCAAGCATATGCAAAGGTGGAAGGAAAGTATTTTTGTTTTCTGATTTTTTCATTTATTTATTTTTGTTTTGGGCCACACACAGTAGCACTCAGGGGTTACTCCTGGCTATGTGTTCAGAAATTACTCCTGGTGGTGCTCAGGAGATCCTATAGGATGACAGGGATCAAATCTGGGTAGGCTATGTGCAAGGAAAATGACCTCCCTGCTGTGCTATCGCTCTAACCCCAAAGTAGTGTATTTTCAATATATGGTATAGAGAAAAGAGACTGTTAATATGAAAGAGAATAAAACAAGTTAAATGTCCACCAACAGGTGAATGGGTCAGAAAATGTGCTCTAAACATCCAGAGAAGGTATCTGTCATTTGCATGGCTGAACTTGTTCTAAGTAAAATATGCCAGACCCTGGAGAACAAATACAGTTTTCATTAGAAACTAAACTAGGAGGCCGGCGTGGTGGCGCTAGAAGTAAGGTGTCTGCCTTGCTAGTGCTAGCCTAGGATGAACCGTGGTTCGATCCCCCGTCGTCCTATATGGTCCCCCAAGCCAGGATCGACTTCTGAGCGCATAGCCAAGAGTAACCCCTGAGTGTCAAATGGGTGTGGCCCGAAAAACCAAAGGAACAAAAAAAAAAAAAAGAAGAAAAGAAAAAAGAAACTAAACTAGGAGTTGGAGAGATAGCATGGAGGTAAGGCATTTGCCTTACATGCAGAAGGATGGTAGTTGAATGTCGGCATCCCATATGGTCCCCCAAGCCTGTCAGGAGAGATTTCTGAGCGTAGAGCCAGGAGGAACCCCTGAGCACTGCCGGGTGTGACCCAAAAACAAAAACAAAAACAAAAAAAAAGGCTTAGTCACAGATAGCTCTAGAAGTATGAATATAGTCCAAGACAGCACCTAAAGAGTTCAGAACAAGTTATGTTCAGAATTTGGAAGTGACTTATTCAAATGCAAAATCACTTCAACTTGATTGCTGAATTTCATGCAATCTCAAGAAAAATCCTATAGTTATTCCTTCCATGAAACTTGAAAGCTGTCTCCATTTTTATGGAAATATGAAATGACAAGCATAACCAAGGTACTTTTGAGAAGAATAAAACATGAGTGTTGGATTCTCACTAATTTTCACTCAAAGATTACTTCCTCTTTACATGTCAAAGATAAGCCTAGGCAAGAAAAGTTTCTAGATAGGCCTTTTAAAATGATCTCCTCACCCATGGGGGTGGTCTTAGTTCCCAATAAACATGGAAGTTTCGGGGCCAGGAGAAAATATGGAAGTTTCGGGGCCGGGAGATAACACAGCGACGTTTGCCTTGCAAGCAGCCAATCCAGGACCTAAGGTGGTTGGTTTGAATTCCGGCATCCCATATAGTTCCCATGCCTGCCAGGAGCTATTTCTGAGCAGATAGCCAGGAGTAACACCTGAGCACCGCCGGGTATGGCCCAAAAAAAAACAAAAAAACAACAAAAAAGGAAGTTTCAGCAGGCATCCCAGTCTCTTGACCATGAAGTGAAAGATTCTCAGACCACACATATTTCACCCTCAGCTTGGTTTGAATTATTTGTGCTGATGACCCCTATTCCAGACCCATTCTCCCCAGACCCGGAAAACAATAATGAGAAATATGGTCTCCTAGTGAATTAAGGCTATGATACTGTCCTGGCTTTGGAATGAAGGTACTAAACTTTTTGTCTTTTTTTTTTTTTTTTTTTTTGGTTTTTGGGCCACACCCAGTGATGCTCAGGGGTTACTCCTGGCTATGCACTCAGAAGTCGCTCCTGGCTTGGGGGACCCTATGGGAACCAGGGGATTGAACTGGGTCTGTCCTAGGCTAGCGCAGGCACCTTACCTCCAGCGCCACCGCCGGGCCCCGGTACTAAGCTTTTTACCATGCTCTTTATCATAGATGATAGATAGATAGATAGATAGATAGATAGATAGATAGATAGATAGATAGATAGATAGATAGATAGGTAGATAGATAGATATTTAGATATATATTTAGATGATAGATGATAGATAGATAAAGATATAGATATAAATATATAGATATAGATATATAGATATATTGAATACACCCGGCATCGCTCAGGGGTACTCCTGACTCTATGCTCAGAAATCACTCCTGGCAGGTTCAGGGGACCATATGGGATGTCAGGATTCAAACCACTGTCCTTCTGAATGCAAGGCAAATGCCTTATCTCCATGCTATCTCTCCTGTCCTCTTTTCCATATTTTTTTTGGTTTTTTGGACCACACCCATTTGATGCTCAGGGGTTACTCCTGGGTAAGTGCTCAGAAATCACCCCTGACTTGGGGGGACCATTTGGGACTCAGGGGGATGAAACTGTGGTCCTTCCTTGGCTAGCGCTTGTAAGGCAGACACCTTCCCTCCATCTCCACCTCACCGGCCCCCTTTTCCATATATTGTAATGGAGTGATGACATACAAGTTAGGCAGCTTCATGTTAATCTTAGGGGGCTTGGTGTTAACTCTGCTGCAGTCACATGCACAGCTCACTCTGGAATGTGCCATGTCATATTTTCTGAATTGTCTTCTACATTAGAGAGTAAAAGTGCCTTCCCCGTGGTAATGCATTCTCAAAGTAGAAGCCATGCCAAGGTCAATAATTTGCCACTTACCATTTGGAATTAAACCAGAGAGACCATGTTATGCCAGGGCTAGTACATCAGATGAGATGTGATGAGATGGCTACTACCGCTTCTGAATCAGAGTCTGAAAGCAGGTCATTAGAAATGTCCTCCTCTCCTTTCCCACCACAGCCTCATAGAGACCACCCTAGACATAGCTCCAGGCAAAACTCACAATTACCCCCAAGAACCTGAGCCTGGTTCTTCTTCTCCCACCTGTCTGGAAGATAATCAGCCTCCATCTTATTAGGGCTTGAAGATGGACTCATTCAGCCAGTATAAAAAGACCCACACATCATATGTGAAGCCTCATCCCCCCCTCATTCTGCCTAGGTAACTTGACCTTACCTGCAAGACCCCATCCATTTCCTGGGAGAGGTCTTGGAAAGGGTAGATAAGGCTTTAACCAGAGAGGATTAGGCCCTTTTGCCCCTTTCTGCCAGCATGGAGAAGTATGAGGAAAAGACATGGCCGGACAAGTTAAGATGCAGGGCAAGCTAAGGATAGCATGCATAAATGGTTGAGATTGACCACACGTGTGGTGGATAGGGCATGAATAAAGTTGATGCTTTCTGAAGCCTGCCTGTGAGTGAGTTTAATACCTGTCGCTTTCCTGGACCCCAGACCCACCGGTTAATGGGGGATGAAGCCACGTGGTTGGGGCCTAAGAATAAAGGCCTCCATCTATCTCCACCCAGCACCATCATTAATTATTTAATTCTTCAAGATTGACCAACATTCCTTTACTGTACTGAGTCTGTAAGCAGACTGGATGACGGTGTTATTATATCTATGTACCAGGAATTTTAGACTATGCTATTTTCTGAGGGCTAAATACTACAACCTACCCATAGCCCCTGTGATAATATCCTTTTCTTTTTCTTTCTTTTCTTATTTTATTTTATTTGGGGACAGCCACACCCAGTGATGCTCAGGGGTTACTCCTGGCTATGTGCTCAGATATCGCTCCTGGCGTGGGGGACCATATG
>PVKC010030813.1:0-14715 GCA_004027635.1 Crocidura indochinensis
GGGAGAGAGAGGAGAGAGAGAGGGGAGAGAGAGAGGAGAGAGAGAGATTTTAAAGTAAAGCATTGCAAGCAAAGAACCGAACCAGAAGGAAAAGGGACTGACTTGCATTTTAGAATCAGGTTGATTGTGTGGCTGGAAGTGGGAATAAGAAGGCAGGAAGTGAGAAGGATATACAGAAGCCTATCTGCCTTGGAGATGGGAAGGAATGCTTGGGTGGATATGGCATCAAAATGCTGAGGTACCTGCTCAGAGATGTGTTTACTAGCTGTTTATTAGAAGTATACCAGAGAGACTTCAAAGATGATGTTGAGTTGGGGGGAGGTGGATTTGATATGGGAAATCTTCAAAATTGACTGACTTTGTGCAAAGTTAAAAGCATATTTTTATTAACTTGTCTGCTACCAGCCCAAATATATTCATAGAAATCATATCTCAGATCTACCTACTTTATCTCAGAACATTCTATTACTTTAAGTTATGCTCTATAGATTGTCAAAAGTTCTTTTTAACACATAGATTTAGCTCTATGTGGCCAATAGAGGGATGGCTGTTTTCTGTATATATTTTCATCAAATTTCCATAGTAATAACATTCATCTCTAGGGCCAAGGAAAAAGAAGAAATAAGAAACTTGCTCAAGGTCACACCTCTTGTCAGATCCAGAACCTCAGTCTAAAGGTACATCTAACTGATCTCATTGTCCCATTTCTGTTTTGTTTTCCAATTTTACCTATTATTTCCTGCTCCTTCCCTCCTATCCCTTGTCTTTCTCATTCAGATAGTGTTTTATTTATATTTAAACTTGTTACATAGAATTTTTATATATTATTCATAAATATTACTTCTGAACATAAATTTAAGTTTTTGTACTATTCTGGTTCTATCAAAGACAGGAAGTATTAAATTATAATGCAACTAGAAATAGTTTTAAATCACTGTTTTCCCACCTAAACTCCTAGAATTCCCAAAAGTGGCCTGTCTCCACTCTAAGCAAGTTCCCAATTTAGTAGAAATATGACTGAATATTTTTCCTTCTCTGTATGACCAGATTAGTATAATCTAACTATGTCTTCTTGCCAAACAGCCTTGTCTATCCTAAAAACATTTCATGTCCTCAAATGAAAATAAACCTTGCAAATTTAGTATCTTTAAAAGAAAGTTTCCCCAGATTCATAATGCAAATAATGAATGAACAGTTCTAGTGTGCTGAAATCAGAGACATTTGAGCAGAGTCGAAGACCACCCAAGAAATCAGATTTAGGACAACTTTAATAGAAGGGATCATATCTGACCTGATCATGGTTTCTTGGACTCAGCACCTTGGCACTTAGAATTGGATGATTTCTAATTGTAGGGACAGTTCTGCACATGGAAGGTACTTGTCAGGATCTCTAAGCTCTACCCACTTGGTACCACTATTAACATATTTAGCCTAGTTCTGTTGACCAGTAATTTCTCTGGACAATGTCTAATTTCTTCTGGAACAAAATCCTATCATTGTTTTAGAGAATAGAAAACTGCTCTAAGAAAATCTATGGTGTGTGTATGTATGTGAGAGAGAAAGAGAGAGAGAGAGGGAGAAAGAGAGGGAGAGAGAGAGAGAGAGAGAGAGAGAGAGAGAGAGAGAGAGAGAGAAAGAATTGCCTCCCTGGAAATGCTTCCAGTACATTGCTCGCTACCTGAAATGACACCTCAAGACCTCAAGACAATTCATCAGAAAATAGGCCTTCAGCAAAGAAGCAATGACATAAGGTTAAATGATCTTTATAACTTGATTTTTTTTTTCAAAATAATGATACTGAGATACCAGACATTTGCCTTGCCCGAGACCTACCTGTGTTAGATACCCAGCATCCCATATGATCCCCAAAGCACCACTAGGAATGATCCCCAAACATAGAGTCAGGAGTAAGCCCTGAGCACTGCTGGCTGGATATGGCCCAAAAAAACAAAAACTAAAATCAGCACTATTTAACTCCGTTTAAGTAGGTGTTTTCCCCTCCCCTACTTCTGCCCTTAGAAAGTTTAAAAATCTTTTATTTTTGTCATTCAAGGCTGTCTCTATCTCTTTCCAAGAAAATTCATAATCATTCAATTCTCTTAGGAAGCATTCCCATTTCTGCCACTGTCTCTGCCTTGTTCTTCATTTTTTAAAAGCTGCTCTGCAGGAGTGATTTCTCCAGCTCTGGCAAGCAAAGTGCCAAAAAAACCAAGTGTGTTTAATAGTACAACAGTCCACTGTGGTGCAGTGACAGTCTTCTCTGATATCTGAAAAATGCTAAACCATTTTGCACCCAGCTTGACCCAACAGCTGTGGCTCTTCCGCTCTCACTCCAGGATTTGTTTGCTTTTGGCTTCTCTCCCCAGCTCTTTGGAGTGTTGATAATTCTACTTGTCTGGAAGACTTAGAAGTTGTAAAAAATTCTGGACTTTCTCACATTTCAGCACAGGGAGACAAGGTTCAGGCTCCAATTTGGAACTGCAGGAACTCAAATGGGGCTCATGAACCCAAAAACTCAGCAGTCTGCATGCTCAGCTCCAAAGTCACTCACCGCACATTTGGCTGAAGAATTAAGCCAACAGTCCAAGATTCAGTCCCGAATTCAGCTGAACTTCTATAAACATGGTTGGCAAGGACAGCATTTAGTAATCCCAGTCACAAAATGGAGCTCAGAAAGTCACACCTCTTTGATCTAATTCAAAAATAGTGATCAAGATAATTGTCCCTTTTCCTAGTGCTCCTAAAGAAAAGTGAAATATTGATCATTAAAGCTTAGCACAAAATTTGTCTTAAGGGGATTTGGGCAAGAAACAATGGTCGATTGATTTCAGTGGCCATAGCCATATTCATTTTTAAAAAGCTTAAGAGTTATAAAAGCGATTATTCATAGATACCAGGGAAATGAATTCTTATTTATCACTTGGCAATAGCTAAAACTGAATTTTGCATGGGGGTTCCACGCGTGGAGAATTTTAAAAGCCAGCACTCTCTTAGTTTATAGTCTTAATTAAAAATCTGAATTGTGGTTTGACTCCAGGAGGAAACAGGTACAGACTGATGCTGCCTGGTCAGTCTTGGCTCAGGGACTCAAAAACTTGTGAATATTGTTGACATCTGGTTCCTTCGGATTCACACTAACCAGGTCCACAGGGACAGAAATGAACCTGGGCAATAACTTCATTATCAACATTAAGGTAATGTTGCTCCTGTTTTCTAGAGAAGTTATTTTGGAGTTAAAATCACTCATCACTTTCCTCCTCTATGAAGACAAACTGATGGGTTTCCTCATTCACAAATAAATTCAAAGGTTGATGTGTGTGTTTTTTAAGTCAGTCAAGAATTTGAGAAGTTAGAAAAACAGAAAACACTGAACAAGAAGAAAACAGGGGATATATCTATCATATTGGAGATTGATTGGATAAGCGATTGACCTCTCTTTATTTTCCAACCCTTCCTGTGAATAAAGTTACTTAGATTCCAAGGATGACAACCACTTCCAAGAGCTATATTAAAAAAATAAATAAAAGTTTGTGTTTACCTTGCTTTTCAATGACAACAGAAAAAAACCTGTCTATGTGTTCTATAGTTAACACAGACATTATTTTAGCATGATTTACAAAGTCAGGTCTTGAGCACTAGGAAGAAAGGGAATTAGATTTACATGAAACCTAAAACATGTGTTTTGAAAAGAGCCTGAACCCACCAGGACAGAATTTTATATGGGATCTTAGGAACTATTTTGTTTAGTTTTAGCACTTAATGAGATAAAATGCATGGTACTTAAATGAGGCTGTGTTTGAAAATAACTTTAAAGAATGTCTATGTGTTTATAAAAGCAAAGTCAGAATATAGAAAGCCTTCAAGATGGCTGGATTCACAGAAATCCAGATGTTCCCTTTTCTCTGTTCTTGGATCACAACCAATGAGCAAAAAATAATCATGAAAATGAGTACTGACTATATTTTAGGCAGAAATACAAAGATAAAGACAACAAGAATCAATCAACATTCTTCAAAAGAGAGCTGGAGTTCCTCATAATCTGACACCTCACTTGGTATCTCCCAGTCTCAGTGATACTGCCCATAGTAAAAATATTACTTTGTGCCAGACTATCTAGCATCAACACATATGTCAGTCAGTGAAATGATCAATTGTTTGAAGATTAAGCTCTTAAAAATAACACTGAATATAGAAGTGCTCTAAATTTTTCAAATCAACAACAGAAAACCATAAAACAACTTGTAAAGGACATGGCTTGCTCATGAAGAATGTGACATTGGTTGAGGGGAAAGTTTGGACTCAGAGTCTCATCTTCTGTTCTCTCCTCCCTTTTCTCTAGAACAAGGTTCCTCAAACTTTTTTAAAAAAAGGGGCCAGTTCCCTCAGACTGTTTAAAAAAAAACTATAAACAAACTTCTATGCACATTGCACATCTAATTATGGAGTAAAAAAATGGGAACAAATACAATATATAAAATATAGATCAAGTAAAAGTAAATAAATAAACTTATCAGTATTCCAATGAAAACTAAGGACTTGCTTTTTGCAGGACATAGTTTGATGACCCCTGCCCAAGACTGAGAAAGGGAGTCTAAAGACAGAGAGAAGGAGGAGAGTTGGAGAGTGTGGCACACATCCCACACAGAAGCACTGTAGGCTGGGAGAAGTCAGGGCTGCTAAGCAGGACAGGCAGTGGCAGCACAAACATCTAGTTAATCAGATAAATATCCTTGGTGGGCCGCGTGTGGCTTAAAGGCCATAGTTTTGAGAACCTCTTCCCTAGAATCTCCATCAGACATAGTCCAACAGCAGTATCTCCCCTGGAACCCCAACCTCTGTGTTCCTTTCATTTTATTTTTAGGTTAGAATCAATTGAAGTCCTAAATAAGAGAGTAAACTGTATTACTGAATTTTGAGGAACTGGAGAAAGAATGCAAGACTAAAGGCACTTGCCTTACACACAGCAGTCATCTTCTCTTCCTGGAACCCTATGTGGACTTCTGAGCACTGCTAGGAGTGACTCCTGAGCCCAGATTTAGGAAGGAAGGTCTGACCACTGCAGGAGTTGGTCCCCAAACCAACTAACACAGAGGAGTTAAGAGCTACTATATGAAGAACTGCAGTAGAAAAGAGGTATAGGAAGGTATTTCAGTGAACTGAATGCAGACGGGTTTATTATGTGTGTACCCAAATGTATGCACACTCTTTGCACTGGGTTTCCTGGAGGTGAACACAGAGAAATTATAGAATATTCTGGGTATGGAAGGATCAGAAAAGAATCAAGCATGGGAAGAAAGTTAGAAAAGTATGAAGGCAAAGAGAAATTGCCTTTCTTTGTGCTCACAGGGAAATAAAAATCTCTGGGAAGATAAAGACAGAAGACAGAAAATAAACCCACAGATTAAATAAATTGCTAAAGATTAAATTGATAAATAAAGTTTTAAATCACTCAAAACAGTAAATAGATGAGAATTTGGAATGCTAGTGAAAAGAAAAAAATTCCAATTGACATAAACTGTAATCTTCATTATGCTACCTTTTGTCTGAAAATGTAAATGTGCTTATAAAAATGACATTTCAAAATTTAACTAGAATATATAACTCATTAATTTTATACGCTTTTTCCGAAAGATGTGGTAATATCAATCTAAAGAGAAACACATCCAGATTTTATTATATTCCTTTTATGAAACAAATAGCTGAATATTGCATTATATATATGAATATGCATACATATGTATCTATATATTTAGTTCACACATATAAAGATACTTAGGCAAATCTGAAATATTTCAAAATTCATAATTACTTTAAGACTAGTTTGAAATTTGCTATTTAATTGAGATTAAGCTCCAATTCATGACTTAATGCATGCAATTTTGTTGATTTACTGAGTTAAATCCCTGACCCTATAGAAACTAAATTTAATATGGAAAATCAATGTCTAGGTAAGTTTTCTATTTTTTCTTTTAGTATCCCTCAAAATTATTCCATTTTTCCTATACTGTGTTGACATGGTTTTAGTTAGTAGTCAAGTGATTTTCTTTTTAAAACTTCTAAAATAATAAATGAAGATGACAATTTCAGGAAAATGAGTGACAATTTTTAACACACTGAAAAAGTAATGTTATTTCTAGCTACATGATAAATATAGTTTGAATATAAAAGAATGAATCAAACTTCACTTAATTCACCAGAATCTAAGAAAGAGAATTCTTGCCTGCAGAAATCAGTCCCTTCAGAATTAATATGTGCCTGAGATTTACACTGGTGAGTCCTGTCTTTACTAGTTCTCAGCAGATTGACATGCAGGCATTTAGCTGGATTTCCAAAACTTCCTTCTGTCAGCTAATGACAAAAACAACCTAATGGTACTCAATTATTTCAATCAATCAATCCGTAAGGATTGTGAACATTTATCATCCTCCATCACTGTACTAGAAGTAAGAGAGGTGTGAATAAAATCAAGGAATGGACCACAGGGACCTAGACACACAAGCATGCAAATCAGGCCTGCAGAGGTAAAAACAATGCACACAAAACAATTACCTAAAGTCAATCACATATGCATAAAAGGTGATTTATGTCTAAGGGACCACAAAGGAAGAAAAAAATGTTAGGAATAGTAAGTTACATAAAGTTCACAATGAAAAGATGCTATTTCAACAGGATAGCTGTAGGCAAGAGGAAGGTCAAAGGAAGATATTGGTTTCCACCCAAGACAAAAACCAGGCACAGAATTTGACTGAATATATGAGAGGCACAAGTTGGTCTTGATGGAAATAGGCAGATGTGTATGTGAGAGACAAGGATCCCACCAAGCAGGATTTGACTTTGAGCTGACTTTAAACTGATTTAGGCTTTATTAACTTCCTGTTACTAGAAGGAAGAAAGTAACAAAAGTTACTTTTTTAAGGGTCTGTGTCCCCAACCGTACAGGATATCTGAAACCTTTGTTCTCATCCCAAAGGACAAAATTCATCAAAGCATCATCAAAACTGCTTTTCTGGCTATGTGTTATGTTAGGCCTAGTTCTACATTCCACCCATACCAATGCTATACAAATATAGACCATTGGCTCTTAGTGACACTTACCTAATAAGCTTCTTTCTATGCATCTATTTTTGCATGGAAGCAACTGCTCAATTTTAGAAAACAGAAAAAAATATTTTCTTGTAGATTAACCATTTTTATCTTCATAAAATCCATTGTTTCCTTCCTTGAATATTTTTCAACCCCTCCTTATCACTTTTAATTTTCACTAAAAATAAAGCATCTGAGAATGGTAGAAAATAAAAAAGATGAATTGGGAACAGAAAATTAGAGATACAGAATGATAACTAATAGATAACTTTACTTAAATTAGCTTTATATAATGATAACTAATAGATAACTTTGTTTCAATTAATTTTCTGCCAAGCCATTCTTTTTAAGCTTGGCTATGGTGTTCATTCTCTTACATTCCTCTGTTTTAAAAGCAAATTCAAATATTCTCCCTTGCTGTTTTATTTTGAAAAACGTGCATGACATTTTTCCTTTGTAATGACAGTGTGTTGGCTAAGAGCCCTTGATAAATGGGAAGTGAACCAAGGGCTCAGGAAAAGTCTGTGAAATCATGAGAATTGTGCTCATATTCACGGCAAAACAAAGGGCCCAAGGGTAGTCAGAAAAATCTTAATGCTATTTATAAAGAACATATTTTGCTTTTGATGTGATACTTTTTCAAAATGAAGCAAAATAAAAGATAACTATTATGTACCAAACCTTACCTCAGAGCAGTATAAATGCTAAACTATTAAATATGTATTAAGAATTTGAAATTATCGTTCCCACAGTGACCATAACCCAGCTGTCAGGTAAACGTGGAGGAATTTGTGATGCTGTCTCCAACACAATACTATGTGCCATAAAAGAAAAGAATGTTGCTTACTAGTGGCTTCTTGAGTTATTTTATTTGGGAATTGTAAGTTTTATGTTACCCTCATATGAAATGATATTTTTAATACTAAAATCACCACTATATTTTGTTTTTAGGACCATAACTCTTTGTATTAAACTTTTGTTCAAGGAAAGAGACAAGTAGACGAGGTCATGTTTCTACTGATCTATGTTAAAATGCTGACTTCTGTTACTCTTCCATTCCATCCAAACAGAATGCTACTGGAATGCCATAAGAATGCACATGTAATGTGCAGAATATTGTAATAGCTAAGGGAGGATGTGAAGAGATGTATGCTACAAAGATTGCTGCCTAAAGAACATATATGCTAAGAATTAAGCTAGTAGCAGAATCAGCCAGCAGCATGGCAATACAACAAAACCTTAGGATAAAAAGATGCCAAGTAAATAGAAAAGAGGGAGTGATTATATCTATGGGAAGGTTAGAAAGTGGGGATGTAAGAGGGAAACTTGATCAAAATGAGTCTAATTTCAACCTGAGCATTTATAGATAAATAATAGGTGACAATACTGCGGCATGTCACAATTATACCTAAATTAGTATGTCATTTCAGAATGACTTTTGAGACCCTCTCAACCACACTGTTGGTAACATTAACTCTGAGTGAGCATTTGTTTCTTTCTATTATGATTTTTATTTAGACACTGACTTACAATATTCTGAATAATAGTTCTGTTCATAAATGTGCTAATACCAAACCCTCTAGCAGACTATTTTCCTTTCACCACTGTCTCAGGGTCCTCTCCCTGTACCTCATCATCACACCTTGGCTGAATTAGTTCTGTAGGCTCTGACCCCTGGAGTTGTCAGTACAATCCAATGTCCTCAGCTTACTATAGTTCTTTATTTTCCACACTGTGTTTGTTCCTCACCCACCGTCTGTTTCTTTGTTAGGTCTCACCTGACTGCTGGACCTACTCAGCTCTATGTTCTATGTAAGGGATTCTGGGAAACATGCAGATCATGCATTGAATGAAGGCTTCCTGTATGCAAAGCACATGCTTAGCTCTTTGAATTGTTTTCTCTTGGAAGATAAGAGAGCATACCTGACACTGCTAAGTGTTTATTCCTGACTCAGTGCTCAGGGATCACTCCTGACAGCGCTAGGGGCCCAAGAATTTACCTCAGACCAGCAGCTTGCAAGGCAAACATACTACATACTGTCCTATTTCTCTGACCTTTAAATATCTTACATCAATATTTTAGTTTGAAATCATGAGAACTCATGATTAGTTTTACATTTCAAATCTATATACTAGTGTGTGTTCCAAACACACACACACACACACACACACACACACACACACACACGTATATATATGGAACTAGGATGAAAGCTATGTTTTTGTTTATTTTGAGGCCATATTCAGCTATGCTCAGAGCTTATTTCTGGCAAGCAGTTTACCTGCTATAATCTCCTTTCTCTCTCTCACTCCTTTTCTCTTTCTCTCTCTCTTTCTCTAAACACACAGAACCTTCAACAGAACACTTACAGAACCCTCAACTAAACAAGCCTTGTGTAGTTCATCTTTCTCCAGCTCAGTTTATTTCTCAACTAAATGGAGAGTTTCAGAGAGTAAGACACAAGGACCTTCATGAAGAAAGTGCTCCTTTATCTAAAGCAAGAGTGAGTCATCTGGGAGATGCCAATAGCCCATGAACCATGGACAGGGCAAGATAAATTTTTTAGTGAAGAGATGAAAAAATGTTTGAATTCTTTCAGGCTCCATGAGCCACACTACATATATCAAGGGAGAGGAATGCATGCTCTAATCTCTCCAAAGGGAAAACATTTTTCAATCATTAACAAGCTCTGGAGTTTGAGAACCTGAAATGAGTGAAACATGATTCTGTAAATTCTGGGATGAAAGAGACAGAAAGTGAGCCTGGGTAGAAAAAAATCTGGAGAAAAATTTGAACAACCTTATCACTTGCTTTAAAGGTACCAAACGGGAGAAGGAAGCGATCTCAGCATGAAATGCTAACCTGTAGCAATAATTGACACAGAACAAAATTGAAAATATATATGTGAAAATATATATGTGAGGTGACATGGATAAGCTCATCATATCTCAAGATGAAATAGACCTCTGGTAAACTGTAGTTAAACTGAAATTAGAATTTCTCAGCACAACCCAAAACAAACTTTGGTGACTAATTTCACTCATAAGATATGTGTTATAGTCAAGTACACAGAAACATTTAAATATCATAACTATAAAATAATAAAACATTGAGGGCTGGAGCTGTAGTATAAAGTTAAGCCACTAGCTTTGCACATGACAGACCTAGATTGGATTCCTGGTATCACATATAGTTCTCTGAGCATCAGTGTGTGGAACCATGAACATAGAATTGGGAGTAATCCCAAAGCTCTCCAGTGTACATACAAAACTCAATGTTATATATACTATATATATATATATATATAAAATAAATGTATTCTCTTTCTTATGTTCAAATACTGATTCTGCACTTGGGGATAATACTTTGCAAGCTTGGAGGACCATATAGATGCCAAGGGTTAAACCTGAATCTACTTCATTCAAGTACTGACTTTATTACCCAAGTACTGGATATACTATCTCTCTTTGGCCCCATAAATTGACTTTTAATGGCACACTGGAAAAACATAAGGATTTCACAGAGATGGAATCAAGGCAGACTAAACAGGATAGTTGGACTATTTGTGTATTACTTTAAAGGTTTTTTGGAAAATAAAAACCAGCATCGACAAATTGCTAGTCAGCACATGAGTTTTCATTTATTGAATAATAAATAATAAAAAAATTATTTTGATAATAAAAAAATAATAAAAACAATAAGAGAAAATACAGGGAAAATCTTGTAAGAGAGAAAAAGTGAACTTCTAAAAGAACTAAAACACAACTACAATCATACTTGTAACCATAAAGATTTTATACTTTTTAAAGATTTTATATTTAAAAAAAGAAATAAAATTTAAAACAGCTTTATTATGAAGCCAAATAAAATTTTAAAATTAATTTCTAAAAAATTAGAATTCCTATAGACATTGAGCCAAGAAGTATTCCAATTAAAATGAGTCATGCTATAATGATATATATGCTTGTAGGAATATAACACAGCTGAACATGCTTCGTACCACTATCTTATTGGCTTCCACTATCAACTTTTCCATTAAAATCAAATTGAACCTAGTACAGGCAATGTTGGAGCTAGACTGTCTGTATGCCATGGATATACCTACAATAATGAACTGTTCCGTGGTTGAAATTGGAACCAAAGTGAAGGATTCTAGGATTTCCAAGGTTCAGAAATTTGACCTATTACACACACGGGACCCAGCATGGCTCACTGCTTAACACAACATTCACCACAACAGCTGCTGTTGACTAGAAAAGCTGAGGGGAAATCTAGTAGGTCTTTTGAGATCCCATTATGTCAGTTTCTAATCTGAGATTAAAACACTAAACAGACTCTAGATAATTATGTAGTTCCTGGCTTCTAAGTTTTACAAAACAAAGTTCTCCTCCCTCTACCCAATAACACCATCTGGAGATAAACATCAGATTTCACTGTATAACTTAATGAATAGCATTAACTCACTGATAAAGGAAAGAAGTTAAATAAAAGAGGGGCATTTAACCTGTTTTTCAAATATGTTCAACTAGAATGGCAAGAAAGGAGATTGGAGGTGAGCTAATTGAATTTGAGGAGTATTACATTTCATTTTTTTAATAACTGGAAACTCCATATCATTATGGAAATGAAACTTCCAGAAAAGATGAGATGGATTATAATTGTCACAAAAGATCATAAATAGAGTGAAATCATTAAAAATCAAAAGTCTAATGTATTTAGAGCACTCTGGCAAGGTTGGACCTGAAAAGATGGAGGAAAGATGCCATGTTGAGATGTGTTCATGTGGAAACAGAATGATGGAGAAATCTCTGGAGGCACAGAGATCTTTGTGACTTAAAATCAACTTCTCAAAAGGGGTGGTGGTGTTTCCCAAAAAATTGTGGAGAGCAAAGAGGAGCAGGTCTGTTGAATGAGAGGTTGGAAAAACCAAACAGAACCTACTGGCTGACAAGGATCTGCTGGGGGTGTCCTGGACTGTTGGTCACTGAGTACTTTATGACAGGATATCTTCAGTGCTTCACTGACCTGTCTGTTGTTGGGGAAAGAGAAATGTGGGAAAACTTCCAGTGTATTTGTGAGATACTATGAAAGGGAAGAAAATCTAAGGCAAGGTCAAAAATGAAAAAAATTAAGTCATTATGATATAAAGCAGTTAGATAATAACTTGTCATTCCCCATTGACGTTCTACTCCTCCATTCCCATGAGATAGTGTCTGAAGAACTTTGCTTACTGAACTGTACACAGGAAAGTCCAAGCTGCTGATGCATTGAACGATGTATGTCTTACTCATCTGTAACATCAGGCAGTAAGAAAGTTTCTCTGCATTTCTCTAAAGAAATAATGTGTTCCGTTTTTTAAGAAACATTTGTTTAAAGCATCATCTTGCTTCTAAACATTTGAAAATACTATTTTAGAAAACATTTTATTCATTGTTGAAAATGAATGAAATATTTATTTCACTAAAAAGATCAAGGAACTGTCTACCAGGAAATTGTCAAAGTAGCTAATTTATGCAGATTTTAATATTATAAAATGTCAGCATCTGAGACTGGAGCAATAATACAGCAGGTAGGGTGTTTACTTTGCATGTAGATGACTTGGGATTTAATCCTGGAATCTCCTATGGTCCCCTGAGCCCACCAGAGTGATTCCTGAGTGCAGAGGAAGAAACAACCAACCCTTGAGCAATGCCAAATAAGAAATTGTCACCCTCTAAATTTTTTAAAAGACAGTGTCACCCCCCAAATTTAAGCCTGGAGTATGCCCCAAAACACTTCTGGGTATTATCCCAAAACAAATATCTGATCTTTATTTTTGCTTTAAATTTAACTTTATGTATAGGACTATACCAAGATCCTTTTGGTTAATCTTTGTATCATAAAATGGCTATTCACAGTTACTATCAATGATTCTGTTATTATCGTAACTGATTACTTTAGGTTTTGGAGCAAGAGCTCACTGAGTAAGTAGTTTCTTTTCACTATAACAATATGATGGTATGCATGAGTGTTTTTGAATACATGCATGCCAAAATAAAGGGTGCATTTTCAAGTAAGAAGCTCTGACGTGAGATGGAGCCTCTTGACTTGCAATTGGCCAAGTCTGGTTTAATGTCCAGCACCAACAGTGCCCCAAGTACTACCAGGGGTTATTCCCAATTAAAGAGTCAAGAACATCCCCTATGTACATCCTTCCCACCACATTGAATAAAGTCAAGCATTTGTACTGGACCACTCTATGCCTAAAATGCAATTATGAATAACTTCTTTTTAAATCACAGTGATATAATAGAAATAAAATAAAAGGAGTCATTTAAACACCCATAAAAATATTTATGTAAAAATATGACTTGAACATTGTAATTTCATCCTAGAAAGAAATAATTATGCCCCTAAATCTGTGTTTTTTCTAATTATTTTTGTTTGGCTCTACACCCAGTGATATTCAGGGGCTACTCCTATATTTGCACTCAGGAATTACTCCTGGTGGGCTCAAGACACCATAAGGGATGCTTGGGTATCAAAACCTGGTTGGCAACATGCAAGGTAAGAGCCCTTCTTGCTGTACTATTGCTCCAGCCTCCATTCTCAATGATCTGGAAAACAGTGTTTAAAATAAAAAATTCTCAAAAGTCTTAAAGAACATTATGTGACATATATACCACAGGACTCTAACAAGGTTTTAGAACATGCCATGAAATAGCACGTAGGATCTAATAGTCACATGAATAGAGGCTGTTTAAAACAATATGATGTCATAGTTTCTGGTTCCACAACATTGGCAAACTGTACTACAAGAGACTTCAGCTCTTGAGAAGAAAAGTGACTTTGGGGGCCCGGGAGATAGCATGGAGGTAAGGCATTTGCCTTTCATGCAAAAGGTCATCAGTTCGAATCCCAGTGCCCCATATGGTTCCCCATGCCTGCCAGGAGCAATTTCTGAGCATGGAGCCAGGAGTAACTCCTGAGCACTGCCGGGTGTGACCCTCCCCCCCCCAAAAAAAAAGTGACTTTGAACATGTATGAGAAATTGTAGAACATGTTCTCCAGTAAAGTAATATCCATAAAGAGAGAGGCTTTGCAAATTTGAACAGAGAAGACATTTCTTCCCAGAGTATTCAAACTTTCCCAAAAGGTCTGCAGTGTTATCAGCTTAATTTATCTTAAAAGAATCCTTAAGTTAGCTCAGATAAAAAAAGACATTTTTTCCCAGAGTCTAATATATTCTTCATATCAGCTCTTCTCTACTCAGTAACAGTTCACGCAGTAAAAAAATAAAATAAGATAAATCTCAGTAGGAAGTCTATTTTTTAACAGTCCTGCTCTGATATACAAAATCTATACACTTAACATGAAAACAAAGCAGAGCTCCAGTTGACTGCTGCGGGCTATTTGGAGTAGTTTGTTCCAAACTAAGCCTCCAACTGAGAAAACTGTATGAAAGCTAGATTTTTTAAAGGACTATATTGGAAAAACAACCAAGTCATGTGGAAAAGGAGAATCCTAGAGAAGAAAAAACAGTATCCCAAAGAAACAAAAAAATGAAAGAAAGGAGGATCTAACATTCTGCACCTCAGAATCCATCCAGGAAGTTGTAAAATGCTGCATCTGTTGAACACAAAAGCAGAAAT
>PVKC010030814.1:0-14718 GCA_004027635.1 Crocidura indochinensis
AAAAAAAAAAAAAAGACCCAGAAAGACCCAACCTGGCTTATCCTTCAAAGCTTAATGTCTGGGATCCTCCATTAAACATCCATCTTCCTTTCCAATCTGCTCTTCTACTTTTTCCCCTTCCCTTTTCCACATATTTCACAAAAGTGGGTTAAGCACTTCTTAAAGGTAGCAAAATGTTACATTCCTGTTACCATAAATCTAATTTTCCCTCTTTACTACAGGCCAGGATAATTTTTATCCACTTTCAGGAGAAAATAAACAATAGGCCCTTCCTGTTTGCTACACATGCATGTGATCGTGTCCACTTCTTTCATTATATTGTTTTCACACACTCCATCTTTCCTATAAAGTTATTAGCTTTCTGCTTATTGTTTTAGGGACCTCCCCAAGCTCTTTGAGCCTAGCTGGTAGTGCCAGGTGAAGGGCAGTGCAGTGCCAGGAACAGAACTGAGGGCCTTGCCCATGCAAAGCATGTGATTCACCCTTTGAATTCTCCCCAGACCCCTCTGCTGATTCTTTATGGTTTTCTATTTAGCACAGTAGATAACAGACCACATTCAGGAGTGCTTAATAAATATTTATTGGGTGAATGCATGAATAATAAGTATTGGTTGCTATCTATGTTTCTCTTTCTCTAGATTTGTTCTACCTTGTAATCCCAACTGGGGCTCCTCTCAACTTTCAATCTAATCACCCCTCTGAATATATTCCCTGCTTCTCCCTCCCTGTGGCTATCTCCCAGCCCTCCTTTCCTGCAGAAGGAACCAGCAAGTAACCCTACTTGTTCAGTGACCTCTTTCCTTCCTTTTCCAAATGCAGGCTCAGAGGAGGAGCTGGAGGAGCTGTGCGAACAAGCTGTGTGAAAGAAATGTCCAGGCTTAGCTCCAACCAAGACTATGCTCTAGACAATTTGGGACCCGACCTAACATAGAATCCTGCTCCTGAGAGAAGAAAGGATCTCAGAAGACTCACCCCTCTTTTTACTTTACATCTGGAGCTACCTAAAGAGGAGAAGTGCTGGTGGGCATTGAGGGCTCCAAGTCTGTGTCCAGCCAGTGGCTGCGCAGGCCCCTACTAAGGCTGTTTTCTCACAGCAGGAAGCTAGGTATGGGTGGAGAGGTGTTACAAAGGTGCTGCTCCTTCCCCCAGTCCCCAGGTCTCAGGATCACTGCTGCTGCAAAGGGTCTATCTGAGTGACCCTTTCTCACCTCCTTCCTCAGGTGAGCCCTGCACACTGGTGTTAGCCCCACCCCTTCAAGGCTGCTGAATCATTTTTTCCTTCATTGCAAAAGGATCAGGAGCATAGGTGAGCCCTGGTCCCTGAGCCTTAAAAAAAGGGGGCTTCTGGAGTTTTTCCAAGCAGTGCCTGCCTGGTGGTATATTGCAGGGACAGGCGGTTTTTTTTTGTTTTTTTTTTTGTTTTTTTTTTTTACCTTCTGGTCCTTCATTCTCAGACTATTGTATCATCAAAGGAGAGACTTTGGAAAGCCAGGGTATGGGATTCTGTCCCTGACACCTTTTTAAAAAACAAAAAACAAAAACAACTCCTTTGTCACCTCTAGAGCCCCATTCCCTGGGAACTGGGGCAGGGAGAATAAAGGAGTAATAGAATTCTTCTGGGAGATCTGCATCAAAATTCTATATAAGCCAAGGTAGAGATGCAGCAGGAAGTCTGGGCTGGGCAGTTGGTACCAAGTGGGCAAAGGCCAAGGGGCCTTTTTAGGGTCACATTAACCCTAAGAGAGCCTGACCATTGCTGACCCCTCCGGCATTATCCCATTTGGAATGTAAATGTGGGAGCAAAGTGAACACAGGACCCCTACCTGGGAGTCAGTCCTCAATCTGTGGGGGAACTAGCACCTAGGTACCCACATGGGTATTTTTATCTGAACCAGACAGAAAGATGCTTGAATCAGGCACTATGTTGAATAATGTATTTATTTGCTAATATATTTATCCTTGAATTCAGCCTGGTCTTGTGGTTTTTGTTGTATCATGATTATCATTCAAAATAACTTCATCTTCTATGAACAGAAATTGTTTGAGGCTAGGTTCTGATGTATGAAAGGAGAGTGGTGAGCTTGGTGCCTAAATTGCATAAGGCGAAGGAAAATTAATGACGGAATTCACTGTGCTTCAGTAGGTATCGGTGTGAGACTTTCACTAAAGATGGGAGCTTTCATGCTCTCCTTGTGACTTTGGGCAAATACTTCCTTGTCTATCTCCCCACCCATGAAATGGGGCCCCTTCAGACCTATTTCTGAATCTTGAGTGCGGTTTTCAGTGACAGAATATTCTGAAGTGGGAAGTGTTCAGTGTTAAGAGAAAGGTCCATGTATAATATTAAGAATAATCTGGAAAAGGGGAGATGTACAGTTTCAGTGAGGAGGCTGATTTGGAATGAAGGAACAGCAGGTTCAAAAAACTGTATCCCAAAGCTTCAAGTCACAAAAGACAAATGTCTGCATCCTGCCTCCTGGATCCAGAACAGCATGAGGAGCACAGGGATCACAGGAGTCCACTTTTGGGGCTCCTCATAAAACAAATCTGCCCTTTTTACTTCTCAGGGAATGGTCTGGGTAAAGGTAGAAAGTGTGAAATCAGTAAACTATTGAGCTGACTCTAGCAGGAGCTCAAACTCCGCTGCCGGCCGTTTGCGGCCCTCTGTACAACATTTTGTGGCCCTGCCCTAGAGAAATCTTGTTTTGTTTTGTTTTGTTTTAGTTGTTTGGGTCACACCCCTCCATCCTCCAGTGTTCAAGGCTTATTACTGACTTTGCACTCAAGGATCACCCCGACTTTGCCTCCTGCAGTCCCCAGCTAAATTGAGTTTGAGACCCCTGCTGAAATGGGAAAAACAAAACAAAACAAAACAAAAAAATGATAAAGGACGCTTAATCCCCACCAGCTGTTGTAAAATAAAGGCCTAAAGGCCACGCGCTAAATGTGAGAAGCCATGCAAAGGATGAATTATCACCGGAAAGAGAAGACGTCCAGAAAGAGTTTCAAGGATTTAATAAAAAACACTCCCACCTCACTCACCCCACCCAACCCCACCCCAAGTCGGCCCCAGGGCCTCAGGCCAGCATTCCCGGGCACAGCACTGGGGAAGCCAAAGCGGCCTTGCGCTGCAAATCAAGCAATACGGGGATTTCTTGGGTGTCCGGAAAGATAATCCGGAGAAAGAAAAAAGAGGATTCTGGGGCGCTGTGTTTTTTTAAAAATGGGAAATAAAGGGGCCGGAGAGACAGCATGGAGGTAGGGTGTTTGCTTTGCATGCAGAAGGGCGGTGGTTGGAATCCCGGCATCACAGATGGTCCCACGAGTCTGCCAGGAGCGATTTCTGAACAAAGAGCCAGGAGGAACCCCTGAACGCTGCTGGGTGTGATCCCCCCCACAAAACAACCTCAAAAAACAAACAAAAAAAAGGGAAATAAAAATAAATAAAAGATCTTGGCAGTCATGGGGGCTGATGTTAGAGAAAACCGGCTGCCCGGAGCCAAGGGCCTAAATAAATGAAAAGGGGTGCCACCACCAGGACTCGGGGTTCGGATCCAGCCCCGCTGCCCCTCTCCTGGGCCCCGCCTCTAGGCCCAACTGCGTGGGCACCCCGTCTTTGCAGGCCCAGGTGGCGCGGGCGCGAGCCAGCCCAGGTGACTCGGAGCCAGGAGCTCCGCCTCCCTCCCGAGGCGGGAAAAACCATTTCCGAGATCGGTGGGGGGGGGGAGAGGCGGGACCATGGGGCTCTACCGGAAGCGGAAGTGGCGGCACCGGAAGCGCCGGGGTTCTGGGAAATTCACTGTTTACTTCCGGCGGCGAGCCGTTGTCTCCCATCAGTGATTCTTCCCAGGTCGGACATGGCCCTGGAGACGGTGCCCAAGGATCTGCGGCATCTGCGCGCTTGTTTGCTGTGTTCGCTGGTCAAGGTGTCGACCTGAGATCCTGATGGTTGGGTCTCTGCAGGAATCCAGGCTGGGAGAAAGAAAGGATGTGGTGGGACGTGGCAGGGAGACTGGAAGGAAAGGCCAGCTGCAGGACCTCGAGTGTGGCAGGGAATGGGAGGAACTGGAGGCTCGGCCTTGGGGAGGCCAGAGGGATGCATTTGAGGGAGTAGCGGGAGAGTCAGCACCCCCCACAGAGGGAAAGAGTGGAAAGGAATAGAGTAAATCCTCTGGGAACCAGAGAGGGAGGTGAAGGCTTCACTTCAAGCATGGGAGGTGAGGGGCCAGGGTGAGGCTGGGCCAGGAAACTCGAGCCTTTCTCCTTCTCGGGGAGATTTTGAAGTCGTTAAAGCTCCTTCCCGCTCTCCACTCCCACCCTGCAGACGATAGACCAGTTTGAGTACGACGGCTGCGACAATTGTGACGCCTACCTGCAGATGAAGGGTAACCGAGAGATGGTGTATGACTGCACCAGCTCTTCCTTTGATGGGTAAGGCCTTCAAGTCTCCGGCATTCAGGTTGACATTTTCTTCCCCATCCCGCCAAGGAAATAAAGAGGCAGGCTTTTTAGACCTAGTTGGTCTCAGAGTCCGTTTGAAACCCATTTGATCTCTGTTTTACAGTAACTTCTGTCCATGGGGTAGGTTCCTAGCACTTGCCTTTTGGCTAATCCAGATTGAAGTGTGCTTAATTTTAAGATAGCAGGCACTGATTTCAAAGACTTAGGACAACTGAAAGTATGTAAAATAGCTAGTGGTTTTGTCCTAATTGCATGTCCAAATGGCAAAATGCTTTGCCTCTATTGGGCTAAGTGAAATGCATTATTTAAGTTTACCATTTTTTTTGACTACTAGAGCAGGGTGGGAGTGGGATCCTAGAAGGTGACTCTGACTTAGGAGGCCCCTAATGATATCTGTGATCTGATGCAGTTCTGATGACCCCAGGATTTGGAGTGCACAATGAGTTGGAAAAGTAGGTAGAGGGCTACTAGAACAATTCAGGCTATAATCCCATGGGATAAATCTTCAACAAATGGTAAGAGACTGTTTATTTTGTGTACTTCAGCCTGGCACAGGGGCCAGAGGATGGTGGATATTTAATGAATGCTTTTGAAATTCTTGAGTATCCTGGGTATACTTAAAGGGAACCTAAGATACAATAAATGTTAGTTTATTACCATAAAACTTTGAGATACTGCTAAGAGATCCTGTAAGAAAATTGCTTTCTAGGGGCCCAGAGAGATAGCACAGCAGCGTTTGCCTTGCAAGCAGCCGATCCAGGACCAAAGGTGGTTGGTTCGAATCCCGATGTCCCATATGGTCCCCTGTGCCTGCCAGGAGCTGTTTCTGTGCAGACAGCCAGGAGTAACCCCTGAGCACCGCCGGGTGTGGCCCAAAAACCAAAAAAAAAGAAAATTGCTTTCTCACAGAGCAGTAGTACAGCAAATAGAAAGCTTGTCTGGCATACCACTGACCAGGTGGGTTTGATCCTGGCTCCATATATGGTCTCCCAAGTCCCACCAGGAGAGATCTCTGATTGCAGAATGAGGAAAATGGCAAATGAGAGAAACTAAAGTGATTAAGTCTTAATCTTTCAATGTAAGAGCCAGAGAATAATTTTTGAGAGGAAGATGGGAACACTCAGATCAAGGAGAAAGGTATGGTTAAGTTTTCTTTTGATCTCTGTCAATTAAGGACTTACACACAAATTTGGCTCAAGGCTCATTGTACCTGAGATTCCTTTAAGGTGGGCCAACACCATTCCATTTAAAAAATTTCCCTAAGGAAAGAATAAATGGCTAAAAATTACGTTCTCATGAACCTCTGTTTCTTGTATAGGCATGTGTACAAATAACTCCAGATTTCATTTCACCTCTATATGATAATTATATAGAATTAATGTTTCAGGCATACAGTGTCACTACACCATATTCACCACCAGAGTGCCAGTGACTCAACACCACTGTGCCTCTCCTTTTATTGTCATTTGCCCTCCCACCCTTGTTAGTAGACTCAGTTATGTAGAAAAAAAATATTAATGGGCTATTTTTATTTGCTATTATTAATTTCATTGCTGTTTTTTTTTTAATCTTACACATGTGAGAGTGATTATTCCACATTTTGCTTTTGGTTAAAGCTACCAGTGACTGAAGAGACAGTACAGAGGGTAAAGCACCTTCCTTGCATGTAGCTGACCCAAATTCAGTCCCCAGCACCACTTTTGGCTTGAACCTTGTCACAAATGATCCCTAAGTATAGAGTCATGAATAAGTCCAGAGTGCAGTTGAGTGTGACCCAAAAACAACAATAATCAAAAACCCACTTTATAGGTATAAAGTGTTATCTTACGGTTTTGATTTGCATTTTCATCATATTTAGTAACATTTAGCATCTTTTTCATGTGCTTAGTAACATTTACATTTTTCCTTAGAAAAATACATCTAGTCCTTTGCTCTTTTTGTTTGAATTTTTGAGTCACACCTGCCAGTACACGGTGTTTACTCCTGTCACTGTGCTCAGGTGCCACTCTTAGTGGAAGGTTGGGAGCCGTAGGCATGCTGAAGAATGAACATGGGTGGTCATATGCAAGGCAAGTGCCCTACTTGCTTATCGCTCCATCCTCCTACTTTGCTAATTTTTAAATGGGGGGGGGGGATTGGGACCAACCCTGCTGCTCCCGGGTTTATTCCTGGCTCTGTGCTCTGGGATCACTCTTGGAGAGCCATATTTGGTGCCAGGATGGGATCTGTCTTAGTTACATGTAAGGTACAACTCAACCATGACTAAACCTTACCCACTATACTATCTGGCTCCATGAGATTGCTTTTTGCTTTATGTTAGTTGTGAGAGTATTTTTTTGTGTGTGTGAGAGAGTATTTTTATACACTGTAGTCACTATACAGTGACTATACAGTGTAGTGTATATTAAATTTTGAGAATAGGTATATCAAAAACATACCAAAGAGATCAGAGCAGGGTTAGATGAACTCTGCCAGAGGTTTAGTAGTGAGAGTATACATCAGGCAAATGAGGTTTTTTTTTTTGTTGTTGTTTGTTTGTTTGTTTGTTTTTGGTTTTTGGGCCACACCCAGTGACGCTCAGGGGTTACTCCTGGCTATGTGCTCAGAAGTCGCTCCTGGCTTGGGGGACCATATGGGAAACCGGGGGATCAAACCGAGGTCTGTCCTAGGCTAGCGCAGGCAAGGCAGGCAGGCACCTTACCTCCAGTACCACCGCCCAGCCCCGCAAATGAGTTTTAATCTCTGAGGTCAAGACAAGTGTTACCATGATCAAGTATTACAACATTTGCCACTCTTGGAGGGATAGGCAATTCAAAGCTATTAACTGAAAAGGTAGGATTTGGATGGAGAGGAAGACTCCCCAAATAAGAACCCAAAGTTGTTGCTGAAAAAAGAGGAAATAGATACTGACTAGGCAATCAGCAAGTGTCATTGCCTAGAACAGACCTGTTGTAATAGGTGGTCATGTACACTGTCGTAACCTTGTTACCTAAATTACAGTACAATTTTAAAACCAAAAAAGAGGCAGTATTAGGCATTTGATTGAATGAATGACAAAAATTGTATGCCCCTGATAGATACCTGTCCTGCTCAAGAAGTAGGCTTCAGCTGTTAAGTACCCTTTCTAGTCTGAGTTTGAGCTCCCCTAGAAAGGCAGTTGAGATAATAAAGCAAATTACTGATTTCTGTAGCACCTCTCTGTGCTAGCTTTTTTCAAGTCTCAGGCAATCTTTATGTCTCATCTTACTGATGAAATTCTGAAATCTTCTCATGTAATTCAGGCTTCACACCTCATTGGAGACAGCATTAACTTAATTTGGTAGGAGTGCCCATTGTTTTGACTCACCTTCCTCTTTGCTCTAGGCCCCAGCCATCTATTGTTGTATTGGTCATCAGTAGCAGCACCTCTAAATCTGCCCTGGCTCTCAGGGAATCCAGGCTAAGGATATATTTGAGTATGTGAGGTGCTCTTTGGGGATGATGACTGGCTGGCAGTACAATCACATATGGGTAGCTTGCAATAGTCTTTTCTCAGAATTAAAACTCCATTTCTTCTACTTTTTAGTAGAGACTTAACACTTGGCTTTCTCATAGGTTCTTCCAGATTTGTAGTGCTGACTAGAAACAATATAAAGAAGGCAGCTCCCTACATCCCTTCAGGTAGATGAGACCTAGACTGATTTTATTTCTTTTCTCATCTCAGAATCATTGCAATGATGAGTCCAGAGGACAGCTGGGTCTCCAAATGGCAGCGAGTCAGTAAGTGTCTATCTCCTTATTCTCCCTAGACATGTCGCTCAATCTGGAGGATAGGGGTCTTTAAATCAGTGGGGTGAGCAGAATGAGGGTGAGAAGATTGATTGTAGGAAAGATAAGGAAAATCTCCTGTGTTCAGTCATTTAATATTTATCACCCAATGAAGTGCTCTCATTGGAAGTGGAATTGTGGCGTATTTCATTTTCAACATAAGCCTCCATTTGACCTTAAGGTATTATTTTTCCTTTTTGTTTTGTTTGTATTTTAGAACCACTGTCAGTGGTGCTCAGGGATCACAGTGGGGTCACAGTTGCCATACTTCTTACTCCATGTACTGTCTCTTCAGCCCCTGATGTTTAATCTTAATGCCCTCAACTGTAATCTCTTCTGTTCTCTCAGGTAACTTTAAGCCTGGTGTATATGCAGTATCCGTCACTGGCCGCTTGCCTCAAGGTAATGTAAATTCTAGAAGTCCTTTATGTGAATTAACTTCAGTCCTTACAGCTTGGAGAAGGAAGGTACAGAGAAATTAAATAAATTACACAGCTAGTAATAGACCAGAATTTGTTCCCTGGTACTTTGGCACCAGAACATTTGTTTTTAATGATTACAGTGAATCTCACTGAATTATTTTTGAGCACTTGCCTGTACCTTTAGAGGTATAAGCTAATGAAATCTATGAACTGAGCAGTCTAGGAATTGCCATCAGATTAGATCTCTAGCCTCCTGAATGTGGATCAAGGAATCTTTCTTATCTTCTGGAATCTTCACTTACACAGCTGTTTATATCTTTTCTCAATGCAGGAATTGTTCGCGAGCTGAAGAGTCGAGGAGTGGCCTACAAATCCAGAGACACAGCTATAAAGACCTAGCCAGAGTAGTAGTTGCCAACCTTCTTGCCCCACCATTTGCCTCTTATTTTTCATTGTGGGACTAAATGGGCAGAACTTCAAAATATCCACACTCTCCAATTCTGAAACTCCACAGATTGTCTGGAGAGCATCGTGGCATGCCCTTAGGGCTGGTGTGCCCCTGGATCATTTTCCACCCCTGAACTGCTGGTGGTATGGGTGGAGTTTGGGTTGGGAATTAACAGAGATTGAACTGTATTGGCTTGGGGATAGGATGCTGGTTTCCTACCAATGCCCAGAGCTCTGCCTTTGGGTCAAATGTCAATAAATGCAAGTTTTAAAACTGGAAAGTTCTTAAATCTGTGACAGTGATATTGCCTCTCTCCCTTTTGCTCTTGGATGCATCAGCACTAATCCTGTGAGCACTTCCCCTGAACAGCAGAGGGTTTTCTGCTCTGCATTATCTAGCTCTGAGCCCTATGGTTCCAGCCTGTCTAGTGCACTCACTTTGTGGTGTTTATTGGGGTGAAGGTCAGCAAAATAGAGTCTTAGCAAACCCCTTGGCCTATTAGAACTGGTGTATGATACCTGCACCTTTCCTTTCTGCCTCCAGACCTGACACAGCAACTGCCCATTACAGACATTCTGGGGCTTAATAACATTTTCCCCATTTTTCTGTTTTTACTATTTTTCTTTGGGCCATCCTGTGGTACATGTGACCGTTTGTTCCCTCTCTCACCTGCATTTCCCTAACTGGAGACCCTCTGCTAACTGTGGGGCCTAGGTCTGGCTCTCCTGCTTCCATAGGATCTGGCCTTGACCCTTTCCTCTCTAATCTAGAATGGGGTCTTAAATGATACCATACTATTGATCAAATAAAGTTACTTGTTTTAGAACTTAAAATTTAGTTGTTCTTGTTTACTGAAGTTTTTACCAAAAAGCCTGGTTACTATTCCCATTTAAACTTCCATTTCTTTGCCATCTATAAAACAGGAATGGGAATGGGTACAGCATGCCTGTTCATCTCAAGATTTTGGTTTTGGGGGCCCGGGAGATAGCATGGAGGTAAGGCATTTGCCTTTCATGCAAAAGGTCATCGGTTCGAATCCCGGTGCCCCATATGGTCCCCCGTGCCTGCCAGGAGCAATTTCTGAGCATGGAGCCAGGAGTAACCCCTGAGCACTGCCGGGTGTGACCCAAAAGCCAAAAAAAAAAAAAAAAAAGATTTTGGTTTTGAAAATGAAGCACTAAAAAATTCATAACATTATATGGAAGATAAAAAGCACTTGCTTCCTCTTTATTAACCACTCTTCAGTCTGTGCTATATGCATCATCAGAAAAGTTTAGAGGGAGATGCCAAAGCTGTCAGTTCTAGGTGGTCCAACTTAGAGGCGCCTGCACTCCTTGTTTTGTCTCAGCCACCTGGTGTTGCTAGTGAGTCAATTTCTTTGGTTACCTGTGGCCTGGTGTGTGTGGAAGGAGATCAAGACGCTGATTCTTCTGCCTGCCTTCTCTTCTGAAAAAGATTCAAGGGAAAGACACTTGGTCTGGCTCAGGGCACCCCGGTTATCATATGAGGACCATTTTTCTGATATCTTCAACCACCAGGAATGGCCTACTTGCTAGTCCCAAGTCCAAGCTAAGTTTTCAGGGAGGTGCCTCCATGATAGAGCACATGTCTCACATGTGGAGCTCTGTTCAATGTTTGCCAGTCCACATTTTGTGATGATGAGAATTGAACCCGTCTTCATATGTATGGCAAATGCTGATCTGAGCTACATCTATGGCCTGCAAACAGGTTTATAAGGATTTCTCCAGCCCAGCAAACTGAAAGCACTCCAGGGGAAGTAGTTTCTCCTCCAATCTGAAAGCCTTGGGAAGTGTACCCACTGGCCAATAGCTGAGAGCCTTGAGGGAAGACATGGGGTGCAGTAAGAGTGCCTAGGCTGCACATAATGCCCAACTTTCACTGGTTTGCTCAAAAAGTCCCTTGGAAATCCCCAGATGCTGTCCTGCGTGTCTGACCCGGACGTGGCTGCTCGGTGAGAATGGAAACAGTTGTGGGGAGGGGAGACACCAAGCTGTGCGCAAATAACCACACTCAGGCTGCCTCAGCCCCACACGGAGCTGGGGCCCTAACTGTCAGCAGTGCAGGAAATGAAAGACAGGCACTGGTGGTTGTGGGGGAAGGGTGGCAGGTTTCAATGACTGGATTTCACAGTGTTCCTCAGAGGCCCTTCTTGGCAACTACTTTTGAATTTGCTTGCTTTTCTCCTCTTACCCTTAAACCTGTTTGTGGTGCCACTTGATCTCAGCAGCAGTAAGGCACTGGAGTCTTTCCTATATCGTGCCCAGAACCTGAAGGAACTGAAACAGGTCAGTTTCTACTGAGACTGTTAGTTCTTCAAAGCTCCTGATGATGAGTAGTGCTGTGTCGAAGAGGCATTATGGGGACTGCTATGGCTGCCCTTCATTCTAGGCCACAAGGGCTATGTTCTCCCCGTTGTGTCTGTCAATAGTCTGACCCCCTTTCAGAGGTCTCATCTGCAGGGGCTTTTCTTCCTTAGATCTCTTGCCCAATAGTTTGGCTTCTTTATGGAAAGGCAAGAGTCTTTCTAGTTCAAGATGAGGAACAGTACTGAACAGGCTGTCTCCTTGGCTAATTGTTCCTCTTTGTCCACTGCCCACCTTTGGTAGGCTGGGAAGTCAGGTCCTCACAAATTGAGGGACTTAGGCCATGCATTGTTCAACACAGCCTCCAACAAATACAAAACAGGAATTCTGCTTTTGAAGGGGAACAGTTTCTTCAGCAGTGATGTGAATAGGCTAGTAAGGGCCTAACTCAACCTGGGGGCTCCATTTTGTGCGACTGAGACCTTATTCTTTGAATGTGATCATTTTTAGCCTGTCTGCAATCAGACTCACTCCTCATCTCCCTGGTAACCTGATCTGTGCTTATCTTAGTGTCAGATGGATAGTGCTTAAGAACAAAAAATTTTTTTTTTTGTTGTGGTTTTTGGGTCACACCCGGCAGTGCTCAGGGGTTACTCCTGGCTCCATGTTCAGAAGTTGCTCCTGGCAGGCACAGGGGACCATATGGGGCACCAGGATTCAAACCGATGACCTTTTGTATGAAAGGCAAACGCCTTACCTCCATGCTATCTCCCGGGCCCCAAGAACAAATTAATAACATCTTTTGTAAGTTTGATTCATGTTTAGTACCAATAAAGTCTTTTTATTTAAATAACATTTACATTTGACTAAAGGATTGTCATTGCTTTAGTGGGTCGATACCTGGCAGTTTACTCTTGACTTACAAGGGCTTACTCTTTTTTTTTTCCTGTTTTTTTTTTTTTTTGGTGGGGGGGGGCACACCCAGCGGTGCTCAGGGTTTACTCCTGTCTGTCTCAGAAATAGCTCCTGGCAGGCATGGGGGACCACATGGGACACTGGGATTCAAACCAACCACCTTTGGTCCTGGATAGGGTGCTTGCAAGGCAAACACTGCTGTGCTATCTCTCCGGGACAAGGGCTTACTCTTGGCTCTGCACTCAGGGATCACTCTTGGTAGCATTCAGGTCCCCAAATGGGGTGCCAGGGATTGATCCCTGTTCAGTAGTATGCAAATCAAGCACTCTACCCACTATACTTTGTCTCTGGCTCTTATTGTGTTATTTTATTTGGCCATCACCATATTCCTGTTTCTTAGTTAACGTTTCTTAGTGATGATCATAAAGAATTTGTCTATGATCCTGTAGTGAGAATTTAGCTCCACTAATATATTTAACCCAGTTTGGATCCATAACTGTTTCCATAAGTTAAACCTGAATATAGCACTTTTTCTCTTCCTGAGTTTCCCATAGGACAGCATTATGTATTAGGCTATTGTCAAGTGAAAGTTACATGTATTACACATTTGGTCATTCAAACTATCCTCCCACCATCTACACCTAAATACCAAATCGAAAGTTAGTCAAAGAGGAGGCAATCTAACAATCTTGTGTGCTAAACTCGATAAATGTCCTTTTTTTTTTTTTCACTTCCCTTCTGACTACACCTTTGATTTAATTCCAAGAGCATTTACATGCCTGTTAGTTCATACCCCTACCTCAAGCCTTCCATCCTCTCCTCTGCCTTTTGTCTTTGTCATCTCCATCTGAAGTGCAAATACAGGGACTTCCCATTCTAGAGAAACGTGTCTAAGACATGTATTCAACCAGGCATGGTCCCTATCCTACTGCCTCCACCTCCAACTTTTTAAAATCAATCACTTCTCTCAAAGTTTTCTTTGTAAAATTCAGGTGATCTTAGCCTGCAGAAAATATGGTGCTTACCACAGGAGAAGGGCAGCAGAGCTAGGGGAAAAAATAGAAAAGACAAATGGATCCTGAGAATTGCATTTGAACTTTGGTGCTAGGTGTGGTGAGGCTTTTTTCATGTAGGGTTAAGAAGTTGTACTTCTTAGACCAAGTACTATAACCTCATGGTAAACCAATATAATTTCTATTTAAAAATAAAAACAGAGATTGCATGGAGGTAGGGCATTTGTCTTTCATGCAGAAGGACAGTGGTTTGAATCCCTGCATCCCATATGGTTCCCTGAGCCTGCCAGGAGCGATTTCTGAGCATAGAGTCAGGAGTAACCCCTGAGTGCTGCCGGGTGTGACCCAAAAACAAACAAACAAAAAAATAAAAACAGTTGACATCTATTCTTTGAGGTGGTAGGACAGTGTTTACCTATGAAAGTTGAAGTGAAGAAGGCCTGAGGGACTCGAAGGGGGCTAGTTATAGTCAATTTCTTGATCTTGAGTAGTTATTAAATTATACTTTAATGATAGGCTTATTTGTGAGTGTGCATATATCTCCATGTGTGTGTTGCATACTTAATAAATTCATGTAGAGGTGCAGTTCTGGGACCAGAGATAGGGTAGGACACTGGTTTTTTATGCAACTATCCTGGATTTAATCCCCAGCACCCCATATAGTCTCCTGAGCCCATCAGGAGCCCATCTTGAGTGCAGAACCAAGAGTATGTCCTGCTCACAGCTAAGTATGGCAAAAATAAGTGCAGTTCCCAGTCCCTCCCTCTATATGATTGTGAGAAACAAATATATCAATATTGGTAAATAATAATTTGAAAGTTATATACTGTGTCTGAGAAATTGCCATAATCTCAAATTGGCCTCTAGATAAATTCTAAGTATGTATGACAAGAATGTCATCCCTGGGATCTAGAGCTATAGTATATGAAGTAGGGTACTTGCTTTGACTCAGCCAACCTGGGTTTAATAACTGGCATCCCATATGGCCCTGAGCCTCCAGAAGTAATCCCTGGCAGAGCCAGGAGTAAGCCCTGAGCATTGCCACCGTGCCCTCCAAAAGAATACCATCTCCTGTAGTATTATAGAATAATTGGATGTTCTAGTGTATCTGTCATATATAGTTTTAAAAACTGAATCTTTCGGGGCCCGGGAGATAGCATGGAGGTAAGGCGTTTGCCTTTCATGCAAAAGGTCATCGGTTCGAATCCCGGTGCCCCATATGGTCCCCCGTGCCTGCCAGGAGCAATTCCTGAGCATGGAGCCAGGAGTAACCCCTGAGCACTGCCGGGTGTGACCCAAAAACCAAAACAAAAAACAACAAAAAAAAA
>PVKC010030815.1:0-14733 GCA_004027635.1 Crocidura indochinensis
CGGGGGACCATATGGGGCACCGGGATTCGAACCGATGACCTTTTGCATGAAAGGTAAGCGCCTTACCTCCATGCTATCTCCCGGGCCCCCTCTTCCAGTTTCTTCATGTTACATAAAGTTGGCATTAACTTCTCTTCCCAGCTTCAGTTTGCTGCCCATAGTTAGTGGAATTTAGTTAGAGGATGAAAATGTTGTTCTGTGTTTTGTAACCAATAAGCAAACAATCTCGCTTATGTTCAGATTTTCTGAGGGGAGAATTTCCATGCTGCATGCTGGATGGCCATGAGATTTTGCTTCTGGTGTCTACGAGTTCCAGAAGTAAATCCAACCTTCCCCTTCTATAGAAACGTTTGATCAGGTTTGGCTTGCTTTAGTTTATCGCAATTGTGTCTTACTGTGAATCCCTGTATTTGTGAACAGATGCTAAGCATCCCTCTTGCCAATCTTGGCCGAGAAGTGTGATCTAGGGGTGAACGGGTCAGAAAACTCTCTGTGCTCCTGGAGCTCATAATAATGGAATGAAAGGAGAGCCAACAAGGAAAGGAACCCCTTAGATCTCAGACCTTATATATGTATTGGAAAGTCTGTGAAATAAGTGGGTTGGGGCAGAGCTCAGAGAACATCACAGGGCCCTGGACTTAGTCCTTGCTCCTCATGGCCTCCTAAGCACTGTTGGGCCCTGGTGATGCCATTCTGGCATCACTCTGCCAGTGTTAAGTCACCTAACCCAGTTGACCCAGAGTTTCAGGGTGGTCCGAATCCTGGTGAGGGGTCCATACTAGGTAGGGGCCTTGCTGTGACTTTAAATAGGTGTTCATCAGGCCTTCCCCGAGAAGCCTTGAAGGGCAAGAAGGAACCAGTCCTGGGAAAATCTGAAAGAACCTTTAGGACTGAGGCCACTACTCTGTCCAAAGGTCCCGAAGGTCAAAGTTCACATGCGTTGTTTGGGGTCATTGTGTGTGGAGTGAAACTGGTGCAGGGAGAGCAGAGAGTGAGGGTGCCTTACAAATGGGGGCTTTTTACCCCCTGCTGAATCTTCACTGGGGAGGCATGGCTGGTGCATTCTCTCTATTCCAGGAACAAGTCAATCTTGGAAAGGGTAAGTGACATTTCCATAGTCAAGTCGCAGCTAGAACTGGGCGTTTCTCACTTATGGAGTTATAAAACCAAAAGAAGAAATAAAAGAAACAGAAACCAGACAGTACATCTGACAGCCAGAGGCTCAGGCACCCCTCAGGCCACTCATGCTCTGTTTCTTGATTTTGAGCCGGATTGTTTTTAGATGTGAGGGATAAATTAAGTCATAATTCTGAAACTCAGCAATGTATCATCTCTAGTTATTAATTTTAGAAGTTTCTTCGTGTCTGTCCAAGCAACATTGCTTGGTTCACAGATTCAGTGCCACATAACTTATTAGATCCTTTTTTTCTTTCTCCTTTGCTTATCAAAAGCTTAGAACTTAATCATTGACTCCTTAGATTAATTGTATGGGTTTGCTGGTGGAGGTAGTACTTTTCTTGATTTATAAGACCTTATTTTTTAAGCTGTTTTACAGTATATGATGTGTTAGAAAATTGTAGTCTCTTGGTTGGCATGTAGCACAAGCAAATATTTGTATACCATAGCATCTAGGGTATTTACTTAAATTGCTTTTTTGGGGAAATAATTCACTAGGAAATCCAAAAGACATTTTCTGTGTAAAACTTTCTGCTATAGTTTTTTCTTTTTCATTGCTCTGTCACTGGTTACTTTGATATAAGAGAACATGTTTCTAGTAAATTGCTGCCTTCCTGAAATGAAATGTTTTGTGCCCTAACACTAAATTGGTGAAGCAGATTACCAAAATAGAGAGGGAAAATAGTAATGGTGATGTTAAGAATAAAAGTGGGTTTTGTTTGTTTGTTTGGGGACCGCACTTGACAGCACTCAGGGATTACTCTTGATTCGAGTTCAGAAATCACTCCTGGCAGCTCCAGGTCGGGACCATATGGAATGCCAGGTATTGAATCTGGGTCAGCCACATGCAAAGCAAATTCCCTACCTGCCCTACCTGCCCTACTCTGGCCCCAAGAATAAAGTTTCTTTTTTTAAAACATTAATTAATTAATTTTTTATGTTTTTTTTGGGGGGTCACACCCGGCAGTGCTCAGGGGTTACTCCTGGCTCCATGCTCAGAAATTGCTCCTGGCAGGCACGGGGGACCATATGGGGCACCGGGATTCGAACCGATGACCTTTTGCATGAAAGGCAAACGCCTTACCTCCATGCTATCTCCCGGGCCCCAAACATTAATTTAATTTTTAAGTGTGATGTTGGGTTATGTTATTTTGAGAATTGTGTGAGTACTTGTCAGTTTTGCGAAAGAATGAAGGAAAAAAAAAGTCCAGTATTATTGCTCTAAGCAGAATTATTTCGTGGATTGTGTTTCATGAATTCTAATAATGAAAAATGTTCAAACAAAATTAGGGCTTGCTTAAGGGTACAATCAATATAGCATTTTAACAAGCTTAGTGAATTTGGAAAATATGTATAGGGTGAGAGTCTCAAACATATTGATTCTATTACAACTGCTAACTGTAGCAACAAAGTATAACAATATATTTAGTCAATAAACATAAAACTCTGATTAAACCATAATTAAACATTCAGAAAGGTTACCTAAAAACTATGAATAGCATATATTTTTGCATTGGCTCAGCAACAAAATGTATAGCCAATAAAACTTCACACTGGTGAAGAAAATGATTCATGGGATAGTATCACAGAATGACTTTTACCATGAACATTTTGGGTTAAGTTTGTATGCACCATTTATTTCTTCTCTCTTTTAACATTTTGTTGTTTTGTTTTTGGGCCACACTGGGCAGTGTTCAGAGCTTATTCCTGGCTCTGTGCTCAGGAACCACTCATGACAAGACTCAAGGGAACTCTATGAGGTCCCAGTGATGGAATCTAAGTTAGTTGCTTACAAGGCAAGTTTCCTGTCCACCGTATTGCTTTGAACCTCTTTTTTTTTATTTTTTTTTAACATTTTGAATACAAGTTTTGCTGAGAACTACAAAGTATAACAACTAGGATAATTGAAATCGCAAATCATGAGGATTTTTGCTTATTGGAATACTCAAATGAAGCATTTCAAGAGCTTGCCTGCCTCCACGTATAACAAGTTATGGAAAGTATTTGCACTTATAGCAGCCACGTTTTCTGTTCCCTAACTGGCCCTCCATCACATGCCTAGGGTCATCTCCAGCAGAGATAGGTTGTGGCAGGTAGAGCAATTATTTCCAAAAACCAAAATAGAAATTCTATGCCTATCAATTCTATGCCTATTCCCTTATTTCTTAGTACTTTCTCAGTCACCTTTCTAATATATTTACATTACATGAATTATATTTTAGTTTTGTGAAGAGCAAAAGTAATGTCTAAAAATTTCTATGGAGGTCTGAGAATTTCTTTTGGGATGCTCTAGCAAAAGTATTATGGTTGTACTTTTACTATTTATTTATTTATTTATTTATTTATTTATTTATTTATTTATTTATTTATTTATTTTGGTTTTTGGGTCATACCCGGCAGTGCTCAGGGGTTACTCCTGACTCCATGCTCAGAAATTGCTCCTGGCAGGCACGGGGGACCATATGGGGCACAGGGATTCGAACCGATGACCTTTTGCATGAAAGGCAAACGCCTTACCTCCATGCTATCTCCCGGGCCCCTACTTTTTTATTTTTATATCAGGCATGTGATTTCAAAGGTGACCCATATGACCAAAAAGCTTTCTTGTTCCCTTCCTAGGAACTTGGGATATTTTTTCTGAAATGAATCCTTCAAAATAAATTTTAATACTGATCTCCAAACTTCAATCACTTCAGCACAGAACGTCTAGAAGCTATCTAGGTATTTTTTCATTGCCCGTGGTTTTGTGAGCATATTTGGCTGCATAGTTAAATCATCTTTGGAATCTTGATGATTTTGGTTTCTGCTCCTTATAGCAAGATTAGTTTATTTCTTCTACCTGGACCTTTCTTCTCTTCTTGTATTAATCTTAATTTTAAAATTAAGATTAGAGAAATGGAACAGGGTTTAGGGTGCTTGTTTTGCAGGCTGCTGACCCCAATTTGATTCCTGGTACTGTGTAATCTCCCAAAACCCAATAGATACAATATCCCCTCTTCCAAATATGTATGTGACATATTTTTTTTATTTTGTTCTTATTGCTACACCTGGTGATACTCAGGGACTGTTCCCAACTGGTGCTTGGGAATTGCTCTAGGCAATGTTCAGGAACTGTGTGGTGCTAGGGATAGAACCTGGGTCTTCTGCATGGTGTATGTTCTCATACTATTGAACTAATTCACTGGCCTCATGTTACATCTTTTTGGAGATTGGGCACCTATTTGTGCTCAGAGCTTACTCTTGAATCCATGCTCAGAGATCACTCCTGGTGGGCTCAGGACCATATGGGGTGCCAGGGATTGATCAGTTGAATGCAAGGAAAATGTCCTACCCACTGTCTGCCACCCCCCCAATTTCATATCTTTAAACCTTAATCTCCTGACTGAATTGGAAAATACTATTTTCTATTGACTAATCTTTAAACAATATTCTTGAAAACAAAATACAACTAAATTTTTGTTTTGTTTTGTTTTGTTTTTTGTTTTTTTGGGGGGCCACATCCAGTGACACTCAGGGCTTACTCCTGGCTATGCGCTCAGAAGTCACTCCTGGCTTGGGGGACCATCTGGGGAACCGGGGGATTGAACCGCGGTCCGTAATAGGCTAGCACAGGCAAGGCAGGCACCTTACCTCTAGCGCCACCGCCTGGCCCCCACAACTAAATTTTTGAAGTGAATATGTTTAATATATTTTTGGAAGTCACTTAAAATATTTCAAGAAGAATGGGGTTGGAGGGTGGTGCAAGTGTAAGGTGTCTGCCTTGCCTACACTAGTCTAGGACAGACCCCGGTTCAATCTCCCAGCATCCCCAAGCCAAGAGCAATTTCTAAGAGCATAGCCAGGAGTAACTCCTGAGTGTCACCAAGGTGTGGCCCAAAAACAAACAAACAGAAAAGATATTTCAAGGGGCCTGGAGAGATAGCACAGCAGCATTAACCTTGCAAGCAGCCGATCCAGGACCAAAGGTGGTTGGTTAGAATCCCAGTGTCCCATATGGTCCCCCATGCCTGCCAGGAGCTATTTCTGAGCAAACAGCCAGGAGTAACCCCTGAGCACCGTCGGGTGTGGCCCAAAAACCAAATATATATATATATATATATATATATATATATATATATATATATATATATATATATATATATATATATATATATATATTTCAAGAAGATCCTGGTGGGTTGAACTCATTAGGTAAGCACTTTGATTTTTATTTTGTCGCCCAGAATATAGCTCTTCAGTGCAGGGACTTGGTGCCATGTGCAAGGAAATCATTTAGATTTCTTCTTATTGTTGGGTTTGAAAAACACTCTCCCCAGTTGGTGGAAGATGTGGTTATGGTTTGAGTGTTGCACAGTTTACTGGTAAACAGAAAGTCCTTCCTGGTTTGCTCTGACCATAGTTGTGATACACCTGTTTCAGGAAGTCTGTTATGCACAAAAGTGCACGAAATGAAGATAAACTGCCTCTCTCCAGCCTGACAAAAGCCATTTCTTTGCAGAATGGTAGCTGCAGTGAAAGTAAATAAATGAATGGACAGCAATCACAGCCTGGTTGATGAAACTGTTCAATTAAAGCACAGGCATTTACATGGTGTAATTTCCCTAAATTGCCAATGAGCCCCTTTAGACACAACCAGTGTTCAAATTGATTTCAGCATTGATTTTGGCTGAAGCTGATAAATTTCTGCTTGTTAGTTAAAGTAATTTTGCAGAAGACTTTGTACTGCAGTATTGAAGTGTTCATTTAGCTGATGGTTAAAAGAGGAGTTATTTACAGAGCCTTCCACTGTTGTTCTGAGATGGGACAATTCCCCAATCATCTTTTACTTTTAATTTTTTAGGCTTCAGTATACCAATCAATAGGTGATTGAAACTGATTAAAACTTATCCAACCAGCTGCCTATGGCAGTTTAATTAGAAGCTGGATGATTCTTAAATTAAAGTTGTCTTATTTTCATTGCATCGCCATCTTCCAGAAGAGTAAGGGGCTAACAGTGCTGAAAATGTAAAGTTTGGCTTTATTAAGGTCTCTTGCAAATAGTAAATCACACAGTAGCTATTCCTAAAGCAACTCAAAACTGTATTCAGAAGCTTTCTCTTGATAGAGATGGGAAATAAGCACATATTTATTTGCTAGTCAGGCATAAAATACTGTAGGACAGAATGGAACTCGCCATCATGACTATCTTCCCCCAGAGAACCTCCAGCTTTGAATTCATATTTATATTCTATTTTGAGGCCTTGATTAAAATCAATCTTCAATGAATGAAAATCCAGTGTATTCATATAAGGACACTTTGACTTTCTAAAACATACTTGTGGGCAGCCTTACACAAGTAAAAGAGAAGCTTTTACTTCCCCCTACCCCGCCTCCAAAGAAGCTTCCGCATGCTCATTTTCTCTAGTATGGGACAAAGTGTTGAGTTTTTTCATGGAAATGGGTTAATATTTCTGTCATAGGGGACATATTACATCTGTTACTACCGGGGAAAAGGGAATAAATGGCTCACTTTTCAGAGGTGCATTCTCTTTGACCCACTGGGGTACTATTTCGTGTTCAAGGAGAGGTAATTTAGTAAATTGTACCCCAGTGATTTGAAAAAGTTAATGCACCTCTGAAAAGTGAGTCCATTGATTTTCCCTATTGCTCTTTAAAAATCAACACCGACCATATTCAGAAAACCTTCAAGGCAGCTGGAATTGGAGGATCTAGATGCAGCTAGTTTATGTTCATACAGATGCATCAGGCCATGCATTGAATTTAGCTTTAGAAAAATCTACCTCCCACTGGAACATTTATCAGGTGGAAAAATCTTGAAACTGTCCTTCACTTCACCAAACCTTAGTTTCCTTATCTATAAAGATAATAGGACTATCTGAAAAAATAATGTATGCAAGGGTTGGAACAAGAGTACATCCAGTAATACCAACCCGGGTTCATTCTCCGGCATCCCATATGGTCCTCTGAGCACCTCCAAGAGTGATTCCTGAGTGCAGAGCCAGCTACAGAAATCCCTGAGCATCGCTGGGTGTGGCCCCCAGACAAAAACAAACAAAAAATGTATTCAAAACAAGTAGCTACTCCATATAAAGATATTTTTTTAAGCTTTAAAGCACCATAGGAAATTATTACTAGAAGCAAGTTTTGTGAATTAGTTGCTTTTGTATCTGATTTTGGAAAGTGAATTTGGGTTAGCTTTGAACTAAGATACCTGAGAGCAGATATTCACTATAATCAAACTATCAGAGAGAAGCTTCTTAGACCTCAGTATATTCTTGCTTCTTCCACCTGGACTGTCATAAGTATTATGTGTTTTCAATCATCTCTTATGCCTCTCTGTTTGCCTACTACATTTGTTCAGATCCTTAGATAAGGGCTGAGGCAGTAGTATATATAGGAGGTGGGAAACTTGCTGATGACCTGGATTTTATCCCAGCACCCTATATAGTCCTCCAAATCCACCAGGAGTGATTCCTGAGTGCTGAGCCCAGAATAATCCTTGAGCATCACTGGGTGTAGCCCAAAAAATTTTTTTTAAAGGGACCTTTGATTAAGAGGACAGTGTGACTATTGTTTTCTTGTACTCAAAGATATTTAGTTCATATGTTAAAAGGCATTTATACTAGTTGGATATTGGGAATTTTAGCACTTGAATCAGTGGTGATGTCCACTTCAAGGCAGGTATGGGAATCAGAGGGGCCCATGTCCAGAGTCAATAGAGAGAAGATGAGATGATACGGTATAGAGTTATAGTAACTGTCCTCTGAGAGGAAATCTTTTTTATCTAGTCCTGTTCCCCATGTCATGGTGGATGGATTTATGAGTACAATCAGCATCATGAATGTGTTATTAGTACTTGTAACCTAATAACACGTTTGGTTTGATACTTAAACTGTTGGGGGGGGGGTAGAAGGATGTTGTCGAATCTCAAATTATTTTGCAATCAGTAGCCAAGCATCTGTAATGGGTTTTAGGCAGAAGGAAGGTTGGCATAGACTGCTATTTGAACTGGTGCAGTTTACATAAAAGCTTATTTTTACAACTGCTGTTTACTTTGGATTTCCTATTTTAACAGCCAGAGCCTGGCTAATGTGTTTATCTATTATGGAAGGCAACAACTGTCAGTGTTGATTTCTCTGAAACTATTTGAATTTCATTTTTGTGGATGGCTATTTTAGCATGTGACATGTTGGCAAAATCTACCCCCAAAGAAACCTGCCAAGAGAAGACATCTCTGGGAAAAAAAAATCAAGTAATAAAAATAATTTTTTAACTGAACCATAACTGGTTTACATTTGGTTACTTAAAACATGTTGCTACATTAAAAAAATGACATCCATGGGCCAGGAGTGCATGATTTACATGCAGAAGCCCCAGGTTCAATCCTTGGCTCTACATAGTTTCCAGCACTGCTTGGGAATTGCTCCTGAGCACTGCCAGATGTGACTCCAAAAATCTAAATACAAAAATAGAGATAAAATTCAAGATGACAGCAAAATACTTTTGCTTAGCTCATGCATATAACCCTATAGTTACCTACATTTGTCTGCTTCACTTTTACAAGACAAAGAAGTGTTTGATAGCAGAATGATTTGTTGTATTTTTTTTAATCCCAGTAGAGTGTCATACAGTCAACTGCAGGTTCTGTCTTTCTTGTTTCAAGCAGGAGATTCAGCAAGTGTCATCTTGGCCTACTTATCTCCTAAAGATACAATTATTTATCTCTTTAACTTCTGGCTCCATTCTTTTGCTTCTCTTTTTTGTTGTTCCAAGTGCTTGAAATGAATAAGCTTCTAAATAGGAAGAATGTTTGCCATTTACATTTTTCATAAAACAGTTACCTTTTTGTTAGCAAATATCAGATGAAAAATAAAGCAATAAGTTCTCTAACTATAGAAATGAATGGTCCTACATCATATTGAATTTTTTGATGTTATATTTTTAATATAATTTTTATTTTAATCATAGTGGCTTACATATCGTTGACAATAATATTGAATTTTAATGCCACATTTTTTTAGACTATGAAAGTAAATTTATTAGTTAAATTTGAACATGGCTATTGCTTAACCCTGTGCAAATACATAATTAATATAGATAATAAATCAGAAATCCCATTTTTTTCCCCAAATCTCATGTCCTCTTCTACCAAACTTTTTATCTTGGTGAGTCAGATCTCAGATTTCTATGTCACCTTTGTCTTTGCCATTGTCCTCGCTCTAATAGATATTTTAGAAATCTCAGTGGTTCTTGAAAGAACAGAGAAGCTGGGGCTCCAGGATCTCCCACAAGATGTGAAATCTTTGCCTGCAAAATAAAACAAAAAAAAATTTTTTTTTTGGCTTTTTTGAGTCACACCCGGCAGTGCTCAGGGGTTACTCCTGGCTCCATGCTCAGAAATTGCTCCTGGCAGGCACGGGGGACCATATGGGGCACCGGGATTCGAACCGATGACCTTTTGCATGAAAGGCAAACGCCTTACCTCCATGCTATCTCCTGGGCCCCAATAAAGCAAATTTTTATCATTTAATAGTCATTACTCCGTCTGAAACAAACTAATAAAAATGCATTTGTAATGCTTATTTATTTTAAAATAGCCTTTGCTCACTTTTTTTTCATCTCCTGCCTAAAAGACCCAGTATGCCAAATAAACATGATAGTCTTTTCTTTCTACCTAATCTTGCCTAATTACTGGTGTTTTCTTGTGGCAAATACTAAATATTTCTTCAACCACTTTAGTGACTAAATTATTTTTTTAGGTTCTCCATCCATTTGGAGAATTTTCCCAACAATTGATTTCACTCTATAATTAATTCTCTGCATAATTGTGTTCCTCTGAGGTATGCTGTGTTAGAAGTAGAACTGAAGTCAGTGGCATTTATTCAGCATTGTATACAAGAGAAAGGTCTTACCCCCTTCACCAGGCTGTGGCAATACTGTCATTTCAATGTCTTGTTTTGTCACAGTGATGAAAAGTCAGCATGCAGGCAATTACTCTCAAGATCCTTGCTTTAATAGGGGGAAAGGGAAAGGAAAAGGAAAGGTGTTCCCCTACTTATCTTGATGACCATTAGCTAACAAATTGATATTTATAATGTCTTATCATCAGTTATGTCGAAATGCAAAATATTTACAGTTCTCTCAAAGGTCAGCTTGTCTCAGATTATAACCTGCCTCATAATCACTGGAGAAGCACAGACACTCTCTACTGTAAATTCTTTATACTCAAAGTTTAACATAATTCAATTATAATGTGTTAAGGAAATTAATATGCAAAACAGCACCATAGAAATTAGATGCCTACTTTAATTGTAGGAGATTGTACAGGCTTTATCAGAAAATATATGATCTGCTCTAGGTTATTTATTTTGTGAACAGGAGTCATCTGGGACGATTTGTTTTTTTTTTTTTTTTTTGATTCTCTTAGAATTTGAAATTCTAAGCATCAATAATTTCAGTAAACATTGTAAAATGTGGATGCAGTCATGCTTCTGCATGACACACATTTGTGTGGGAGTCTAGATGTCAGAATGTGAATACAGGTTGTATCTCTCTATGTCCTGTGTGAATGTAGGACTTCTTCTCAATTTCCCTCCTTACTTTTAAATATCCTTAGAGAAAGTAATTGCAATTCTTTGTGCTGATAAGTCTTTTGATGAATTTTCATTAGGATTTAGACCAAGTTGAGCAGTAAATTGCATTCTTGCTCAAATACTGGTTTTTTTTTTCCTGGGGGGGAGTTGAATGGGGGAGGGAGTTGGACCATATCTAGTGATGCTCAAGTGTTACTCTGACTGAGTGCTCAGGATTCACTCCTACCAGAGCTTGGGGCATCATAAACAAAAGCTGGGATAGAAGTCAGATTAGCTGAAGGTGTGTAAGGCTAGCATCTTTAACTACTATTCTCTCAATCATTTCTTTTTAAAATTGTTTTTGATGCTGGGGATTAAATCTAGGGTCTCACACATATGGGATTTGTGTTTCAACATCTGTGACCCCAACCAACTTCTTTATACCTAAAATGTGAGTCTGTTTCTTTTATTTTCTATAGAATAGATAATATCACAGAGCAGTCAGGACAATTCTACAGGCATTTATGAATAGTGAACTTTCTCTGTTACCTTTTCTTCCTTGCTTTAATAACCTCATTTCTTTAATAGCTTATAAATATTAAAATATCTACGATATATTAAGTATTGAATGCTGAGAACTGTGTGTTTGGTAAACAAAATACCTGCTCTCATCAAGCAGAAATGCGTAGGAGATTGAACTAAATATAAATAGGCCCCTCTGTTTCTGTTAATAAATCTGAAATTCCTCTGTCATCTTAGCTTGAATTTCAGATTTGTTTTCCTCATCCCAGTGCTTCATAAATTTTCTGTGGCTATTCAGGTTTTTGTTTCTGTTCTTCCTTTAATGGATCTGCAATTACTACCTAGGTGCATATCACTGCTTCTTGCTTGCATGGGCCACTATCAGTGATTACTTTATTTCTGTCTCTTTAGTTTCTTTTTCCCAGTAGAATGGTTATCTGCAACCAGGCTAAGTAAATATTTTATTGTATTATTTTGTTTTGGTTTGGTTTTTGTGAGTCACAACTGCCAGTGCTCAGGGGTTACTCCAGGCTCTGCACTCAAGGGACCATATGGGATGGTAGGGCTCAAATCTGGTTCAGCCACTTGGGATAACTCAAGGGGTTTGGTGACAATTGACTTGTCTGAGTGAATCTGAGTGTTTAGTACTCAAATTTAGGGAAGCCCCCTGAGACCCAGTCTGCTCAAGGGCTATTATTGGTTATACCCGGCACTGGGATGAGGATATGTTACCCAGGATTGACCTTGCAGCCTTGTGCATCCAAGGCTTGTGCTATGATCCTTTGACTTCTCAAAGGATTAAAGGCTTCATTATTTTTTAAGTGTTAGTTTTACAAGAATGTAATTTTAAAGTATAATTTAGAGGTTCAAGTTAACAATAACCAACACAAAAGTGCCAGTGACTCCACCAAAGTCCCTAAAACCCCTCCCTTTCATACATATCACTTGCAATCTCGCTCATTTAAGTGACTTTAATTCTCTTGTGAACCTATGTTAGGGGTGGCGAACAAGTTTGACACAAAGAGCCAAAATTTTAAACTGTGAGAGTCAGGGAGCCATACCACGCAGTGACCTGCCAAAACAGAAAACACTCACACAAAAGCATATAATTTTAACAATAATAAATTAAACACATATTGCATTTTGCCATTTTGAGTGAGGGTAAAAATCCTGTTTGCCACCCCTGGTCTACGGGTTTGTTTTTATTGGATACTGTCTATTCCTTTGCTTTGCTTTGCTACCTGTGTTTCAACTCATTTTCAACTCCTAATGTACCAAAGACAATTTACTAATAAAAAATTTTTGAGGGGCCACACCCAGAAGTTCTCAGGCTTACTCCTGGCTCTATGCTCAGGTCTCATTCCTGGTGGTTTTGGGGAACCATATGGGTGCCAGAATCAAGCTGGTTTGGCTGTGTGCAAAGCAAGTGCCCTACCTGCTGTTCTATCTAGACCCTGAGAAATAAATAATTTTTAAGTAATACTGACACATTTTTTGGGGGGGCCACACCCAGTGACGCTCAGGGGTTACTCCTGGCTATGCGCTTAGAAGTCACTCCTGGCAGGCACGGGGGACCATATGGGAACCGGGGGATCAAACCGTGGTCCGTCCTAGGCAAGGCAGCAGGCACCTTACCTCCTGCGCCACCTCCCGGCTCCCACTGACACATTTTTTAAAGCTTCACATAATAGTCATACTCTACATACTTTGGCAAATAAAGTAAAAAAGTCGTCAAAAATATGACAGTTATACAGAGAAATATGGGTGAGATTACCTGGTATTTGACTTTCCCTTTTTAACTGACTTCATGTACCATAACATTTTTCATTTCTATTCATGTTGTAGCAAGATTTCCTCTTAAGAGTTGAATAGTATCGCTTCTCGGCCTTTTGGCTAAGATCAAGTGAAGAGTTGAATAGTATTCTATTGTGTATATCTACCACAACATTCCCTTTTCTTTCATTTTTTTTTTGGGGCAACACCCAATAGTGTTCAGGGCTTATTCTTGCTTCTGTGCTCAGGAATCACTCCTGGCTGTCTTGGGACCATATGTGATTAAGGAAATTAAATCCAGGTCAGTCATGCACAAGGCAAATACGCTACTTTTCTTTTCTTTTTTTTTGGGAGGGGGGTGGGGCCACACCCGGCGGTGCTCAGGGGTTACTCCTGGCTGTCTGCTCAGAAATAGCTCCTGGCAGGCACGGGGATTCGAACCAACCACCTTTGGTCCTGGATCGGCTGCTTGCAATGCAGACACCACTGTGCTATCTCTCCGGGCCCTGCTATCTACTTTTCTATCGCTTCTGCCTAATCAATTTTTTTAGAGAGTCATCTGTCCTTACACACTCCACTGTTTCTTAGCTCTTGCTTGTTATGAGTAGTCTGATACCTTAATATAAATATGCAAATATCTATTTAGATTAATATTTTTGTGTGTTTGTGGGTCCAATCTCAAGGAATAGAATTTTTGGATCAAATGACAGTTCTATTTTTAAGTTTTTGAGAAATTTCTGTCCTGTTCTTCATAAAGGCTAAACTAGTTACATTTCTACCAACAATGAATGAAACTCCTTTTTAGTCCACATTCTGTTGTGTATGATCTTAGTCAATATATGAGAAGGATTTTAAGATTAATGTCTAATCATATTCCATTTTCTGTTTAAAATACTTTAATGACTATATTGACTAGCACATTTGCCGCAACAACTTTTCAACAATAGTAATAAAAGTGGAAAAAACATTTGTAAAGAAGTTTTTTTTTTTGGTTTTATTTTGGGGGCCACACCCAGTGATACTCAAGGGTTACTCCTGGCTATGCACTCAGAAATCGCTCTTAGCTTGGGGGACTATATGAGACGCTGGGGTATCTAACCACGGTCTGTCCTAGGCTAGCACAGGCAAGGCAGATGCCTTACCATTTGCGCCACCACTCTGGCTCTGAAAAGAAGATTTCTAAAAGAAATTGTCTAAAAGAAAATAAATGTTTCAGGGCCGGAGCAATAGCACAGCAGGCAGAGTGTTTGTCTTGCATAGGTTTAATTCCCAGCATCCCCATCCCCTGAGTCTGCCAGAAGTAATTTCTGAGTGCAGTGCCAGGGGTAACTCCTGAGCATTGTCAGGTGTTGCTTAAAAACAAACAAAAACGGGAAGAAAAGAAAGAAAGAAAGGAAGGAAGGAAGGAAGGAAGGAAGGAAGGAAGGAAGGAAGGAAGGGGAGGGAGGGAGTGAGGGAAGGAAGGAAGGAAGGAAGGGAAGGAAGGAAAGAAAGGAAGGAAGGAAGGAAGGAAGGAAGGAAGGAAGGAAGGAAGGAAGAAAGGAAGGAAGGAAGGAAAATAAAGGAAGGAAGGAAGGAAAAGAAAGAAAGAAAGAAAGAGAAGAAAAGAAAGAGAGAAGAAAGGAAGGAAGGAAAGAAGGAAGGAAAGAAAGGAAGGAAAGAAAGAAGGAAGGAAGGAAAAGAAAGAGAA
>PVKC010030816.1:0-14743 GCA_004027635.1 Crocidura indochinensis
TGGCTCCATGCTCAGAAATTGCTCCTGACAGGCACAGGGGACCATATGGGGCACCGGGATTCGAACCGACGACCTTTTGCATGAAAGGCAAATGCCTTACCTCCATGCTATCTCCCGGGCCCCGTAGTTTTCTATTTTATATATTAACAGAAGTTTTTCTATGATACTCATGATTTGCATAGTCTTACATAGTATAATAGGTCTATAATTAGCATCACCGCCTCACACTCGGCGGTTTGATTTAGAGATATTGATGAAATTATTTAAGTATTACTTAGGGTAATTTTTATATTGTCTCAAAGAATATCTAGGTATTTAAACTGTACTAGTCTTATAGGGTTTTGTCCTTTTTTATTTGTCATTGAGATGTAATTGATAATTTTATTATATAAATTTAAGCTATACTATATTTCATATAATCACAATTGCTTTCATTAAAACTCTGAAGTCAACACTATTTGTAGTAATATTTGAGCTCTGCCTCTTGGAGACTTCTCAGAATACACTGAAGTATTGACTGTAATCATAACATTTGATCATTAAAACTTAATCACTTTCTACTTGCAAGACTTTCTCCCACCTTCCCAGACCAGATCCTGGTACCTACAATTTTCCTATTTCTGTGGATTCAGCTTTAGGTTTCACATGTAAATCGTTTTCATATGGCATCTCTCTTCTGTCTTATTTTATTTTGTTTAATGCAATCTGGGTTTATCTGTGTTGTTCTCAATAGAGCTGTCCTTTGTACCTGACTGAATAATATTGCATTGCGTATATATGCCACATGTTCTCTTGTTCCTTTGTTGATAGACCTTTAGGTTGCGTTTGTATTTTTTTTTGTTGTTGTTGTTAATAACATTGTAGTTAATTTGGGAGTGAGAGGAGTATTCCCTTCTGCTTTGCTTTACTTTTTTCAGGCATATATTTTGAAGTGTTGATTTACAACTTACACTTTGGTTTCATTCAAAACAAAGAGCATCAATAGTTTGTTTTTGTTTACAACTTGGTTTTACCCAAAACAAAGATTTCCTACTTACCATCTTGTTCTACATGTCTAAAGCATGCCTTGTCAGGACTGGTTTAAGATAGGCCCTTTGTCCTTCTCCACTTGGGGGTGGTCTTGGTACTTAATAAAAACTGCAGTTCTGCAAGCAGCTCTATCTCTTGCTCAACAAGAAGAAGGCTTCCCAACCATGTGTATTTCATCTTCTCAATCTTGGCTTGGTTTATTTCCTGTGCCAACCTCTACTCCAGACCCTTTTTCCCCGTGTGGGATTATGGCATATGGAACCTAACATTGGTGCCCCGAAAAGAGACCTGGGAAGAAAGACCTCAACACAGTAGTGAGTGTATTAAAACCATGATATTCTCCCTGGATAGCCCAACGCAGTTAGCCCTGAAGCTAACAAAAGGAATTAGAATTTTTTATGTACCATCTCTAACAGTCCTTTCTTTTCATGTTTATTACTGGAGAAAAAGTATGGTTACTGCTCTTTGCTTAGTCCCAATCACCAACTGCTACTATATCTAAAATATCTGGCCTATTAACGATGGCTCTATTTACACAATAAACAGCCTCACACATTTGTGCCATATTTGGAGTTTATAGCTGCCTGCCCAGATAATTAAAGGGAGACTGTAGATTCATACCCTACAGGATTATGATCCCCATGCTATAATAAACTTGCCTGTTCCCAAAAAAGAACATTTAATACTTTTTGCTCCTCACTAATGCTCTTCAAAATGTTTCAGCTGATTTTTTGAAAGATGCCTTTTTAAAATTTCTTTCATAATCTGTTCTTCTCCCATTCTTGATGTTCTGGTATTTTACATAAATGGCTATCAGGGACTGGTGGTATCACTGGATCATCACTGATCACAACTGTGTCTACAAATTCTATGTATGCCTAACAAACAGAATTCACCACATTGATTTAATTATTTTCTTATGTGCCAGGCCCATGTAATATAGTGAGTGACTCAGCATATGTGGTTGCCTTTTCCCTAGAATTGTCACTGCCTCCCTAAATTCTTGTAACAATGTTGTTCAGTAATTACTGAAGCCAATAAAACCCTTTAACAATGGTGTTCATAACTCATTTTCATCACTCATGTAAGCTATCATTCTGGCCTCCCTGAGCCAGTAACTCAAGAAAATGAGCTTGCTTGTCACCTGAGGGTCTGTTTTGACATCAACTGTAGAAGAGCATCAAGCTCTACACACAAATGCCCACAGCCTTCATGTGCATTTTCACATTCAATATAGGCAAACCGGATCCTTTTCATGTGTCATATCTATACTCCATTACAATATGTACCACATATAGTCAGAGATAAACCCCAAGGCTGAATACAAATGAATTATGGCAGATAGATATTACACCTATTAACCTTTGCAAACAAACCTTTTCTTCATAGGAGTAGTAGTTGACATTTATTCTCATTTTATATGGGCTGTCCTTATGACTTCTGAAAGAGTGAAAGCTATTTATTCCTTTTTGTTATAATGTTTCTCTGCCATTATCAAAACTGATAATGACCTAGTCTACACTAGTAATAACTTTCAATCCTTCTGTAAAGAATGGCAGGTTAAACATGTCACCAGTATCCCATACAGTCCTCAGGGACAAGCCATCATTGAACATGCTCAGAGAACCTTTTAAACTCAGCTATTAAAATATGGAAAAGGGGGGCCGGGTGGTGGCGCTGGAGTTAAGGTGCCTGCCTTGCCTGCGCTAGCCTAGGACGGACCGCGATTCAATCCCCCGGTTTCCTATATGGTTCCCCAAGCCAGGAGCGACTTCTGAGTGCATAGCCAGGAGTAACTCCTGAAAAAAAAAAAAATATATATATATATATATATATATATATATATATATATATATATGGAAAAGGAGGTATGCCCACACTTGATTGCTTATTCCTAACATTATTTTCAATAAATTTCTTATTTACCCCTAGAATAGCCCTACTAATGACAAATGACACTTTTGAGAAGATGTATAGACAAAAAATAATTCACCTATTTGGGTAAAAAAAATTACAAAAAATGGATAGCTGGTAACCTTATTTGAGGAAAAGGATATGCTTATATTTCTACAGATGGCAGCGCCAGCAAGAAATTCTGGGTCCCATTACATCTCGTCAAGCAGAATTCCTACAATAATAAAAGCAAAGCCACAGATTCCTGTTGAGCAGGATATAGAACCCTCTGAACTGAAGCATTCCTACTCATCACTGGGTACAACAGAGGTTATTCAAGGGGAAGGGAAAAGGAAACCAAAAAAAAACTCCAACATGTAATCAAAATAACAAGCCAACATGTTGCCCTAAAGCAGAAATGACAAGGATTAGAAGTAATCACATTCAAAATTTTAGTCCTGATTTTGGAGGAACAGATTCTCATTGGACTTAGTAATTTAGGAAATACTTGTTACAGGAGCTCAATATTACAGTCCCTGTATTATGCTCTATGTTTGGCTGATCATTTCAACCGAAACTATTGCCAGGAATATAGTAGATCGAATCTGTTGGAGCATAAAAGTAAAGTAGCAGAAGAATTTGGCCTAATTATAAAAGCCCTCTGGACAGGACAGTATAGGTATATCAGTTCAAATAATTTTAAAATAACTGTTGGGAAAATCTGTGATCAGTTTGCAGGGTATAGCCAACAAGATTTACATGAACTCCTTCTATTCCTGATGAATGGCCTCCATGAAGACCTGAACAAAGAAGATAGTCAGAAAAGAAGATAAAGAAAATCTTGATGACTTGAAAACTGTAGAACATGCTTGGCAGAATCACAAGCACCTCAATGAGTTTATTTTTGTTAGACTTTTTTTCAGGGTCAGTTAAAATCTGCAGTCCAGTACTACACCTATGACAAAAAGTCTAATCCAGCCTGTCATAGCCTATCTGTTGCCTATACAGCTATCTCTGCCACTAGCATCTACAAGTAAATATACACATGACTAACTTAGGTTATTTTTCCAAAGAAGAAAAACTGACAGATAGCAACTGGTTTTACTGCAGTCATTGAAGATTTCAGTGGGATTCTTTAAAAATACAGAAATTTGGAAGTTACCACTTGTGCTTTCAGTACAGTGAAACATTTTTTTCTATGATGGTAGGTTCAAACAAAAATTACAGACATGGACTTTTCCTTAGAAAATCTTTACTTGAAACAGTATGTTATTTATTCAAAGAACAATTCAAAGAAATATAATTTATTGTCTGTGTCTAACCACTCTTATAGACTGAATAGAGGAGACTATACTGCCTGTTGTAAAAATGCAGCAAGACCCCGCTGGTTTAAGTTAGATGACAATGAAGTTTCAGATATACTACCTCTTCTCTGAGATCCTCACCAGTTTATATCCTCTTTTATACTCATGGGATCAAGTGCAATTGATATAGCCACATAACTTACTTTCATGATCTCACCTATGATGCTTTTACAGCAAAGTCAACCCTCACCAGTAGTGATTCCTATGAATTAGGGACTACAGCAACTGGCTTTAAATCTCACCACCTTTCTTGCTGGATTTATGTTAATGCAGCACTTTGTCCCATTTGCCAACCTACACAGATCAGTTATACAACTGTAACATTTTGACCAATCAAATATGCATGTGTGTATGTGTGATGGCCACATTTCTATTATTCTACTATTTATCCATGTTGTTTTATTTCTATCTTAAATTTATTTAAGTGCAGTGGTTACAGAAATGATTGTAGTTAGGTTTCAGTTATCCAATGTACACAGTTCTTCACCAGTGTAACTTTCCCACCACCATTGTTTCCCATTTCTCTTCTCATCCACCTCATCTGTCTTTGGGACAGGCATTCTATATCTCTCTTCCGCTATCATTGTCATTGTAGTTGTCAGTACAGTTAGGACTCTTGTTTTGTTGTTTGTTTGTTTATTTTATTTTGTTTTTGGGCCACACCCAGTGATTCAGGGGTTACTCCTGGCTATGCACTCAGAAATTGCTCCTGACTTGGTGGACTACATGGGACACCAGGGATCAAACCCAGGTCCATCCTGGGTCAGCCATGTGCAAGGCAAATGCCCTACTGCTATGCTATCACTTTGGCCCACAGTTAGGACTCTTAACTGTGCTCACCACTCAATGTACTAAGCTTCATATCAAGGTCTGATCCTTCTTCTCTATTGTCTCTGGATATTATTACCATACTATTCTTTATTTTCTTATATCCCACAAATGAGTGAGACTATGTCTATCCCTCACCCTTTGACTCATTTCACTCACTAAATTTTTTCCATGTCTATCCATATATGGGCAAATATTATGGCTTCATTTTTCCTAACAGCTGTATAATATTTCATTGAATAGAAGTACCAGTTTCTTTAGCCACTCCTCTCTGCGGGTACCTGGATTGTTTCCAGATCGTTGCTATTATAGTGCTGCAATAAATATAACAGTGCATTTTTGTATTGTATTCTTGGTTTCCTAGAGTACCTAGGAATGGTATTGCTGGATATATGGGAGCTCAATTCCAGTTTTTTTGAGGAATATTCATATTGTTTCCAAAAACACTGGATCACTCTACATTCTCACCAGCAGTTAATAAGAGTCCCTTTCTCCACTGGTTATTCTAGTTATTTGTGATGTGTGCTAGTCTCTGTGGCATGAGATAATACCTTATTGTTGTTTTGATTTGCATCTTCCTGATGTTTAGTGATGTGGAACATGTTTTCATTTGCTTTTTGGTCATCTGTTTCTTTTTTGAGCAAATGTATATTTATTTCTCCCCATTTCTGATGGGGTTAGATGCCTTTTTCTTGCTAAGTTATATCAGTGTCTTGTATATCTTATCTATTAACCCTTCACTAGATGAATATTGGGTGAATAGTTTCTCTCATTCCATGGGTAGCCTTTGTATCCTAGTCACTGTTTCCTTTGAAGTACAGAAACTTCTCAGTTTAATGTAGTCCAATTTGTTTCAATTTACACTTACTTTGCCAATGATGTTTCCTCCTTGAAGATATCTTTAGTCTCAGTGTCCTTGAATGTTTTTCTATGTTTTCTTCTATATATCTCTGATATTAAGCTCTTGAATCCATTTGATTTAACTTTTTGTATGGTGTTAGAGGTCTGAGTTCACTTTTTTGCATGTGGCAGGCCAGTTGTCCCAACACCACTTGTAGAAGAGGTTTTCCTTGTTCCATCTTGTGTTTGCTACCCCTTTATCAAAGCTTATTGATTTTTTGTGTCATTCTCTGAATACCAAATTCTATTCCATTGCTCTGAGTATCTGTCATTATTCCAAAACCATGCTGTTACAATGACTATGGCTTTGTAATATAATTTAAAGTTAGTGAAAGTGATGCCTCTCATCTTCTTTTTACTAAGGGTTTCTTTAGATATTTGTGGGTATGTGTTGTTCTGAATGAATTTCTGCAATGTTTGACACATTTATTTGAAGAATGTCATGGTATCCTTAGAGGGATTGCATTAAATTTATACAATGCTTTGGAAATTATTTACATTTTAATAATGTTAATCCTCTGAATCCATGAATAGGTTACATGTTTCCATTTACTTGTTCCTCTTTTAATTCTTGAAGCAGTGTTTTATAGGTTTTTAATAGGTTCTTTACCTCTTTAGTCGACTCCAAAGTGTTTTAGTGTCTGTTATCATTGTGAATGACATTATTTTTAATATCTATTTCTTCTCTTTCATCACTTGTATATAAAATGCCATAGGTTTTTGTGTGTTAATTTTATTGCCTGCCATTTTATTATACAAATCTATTTCTAGATGCTCTTTGGTTGAGTTTTTAGAATTTTCTAAATGTAGTATATCACCTACAGAGTTTGACTTCTTCCTTTCCTATCTGAATGCACTTGATATCTTTTTCTTGCCTAATTTCGATGGCAAGAAATACTAGTACTATGTTGAATAGGAGTGGTAAGGGGAGACAACCTTGTCTTTGACATCCTTAGGGTAAAGTCTTTCAGTTTATCCTAATTGAGTAAAGTATTTGACATGATCTGTGGTAAATGGCCTTTAATATATAGATAAAAGTTCCTTCCAGTCCCATCTTGAGAGTTTTTATATGCGCAGATATTGGAATTTATTAAAATTTTCTTTGATCTATTGGTATAATCATATGTTTTTATTTTTCCTTTTGTTGATATGATGTATTATCTTAATTGAATTGTAAATGTTAAACAATCCTTGAATCACTGGAATGAATTCTACTTGGTCAAGATGCATAACCTTCTTGATTGCATGTTGAATGCTATTTGCTATGATTTTGTTGAGGATTTTTGCAGTGTGTTCATCAAGGATATTTGTCTAGTTCTCTTTTGTGAGGCAACTGTCTACTTTTTTATCAGGGTGATATTAGTGTGGTAAAAACTAGTTTGGACTGTTTCTGTTTCTTCAATTTCCTGAAAGAGCTTGAAAATGATTGGCAGTAGGTCCTCTTGAAATGTTTGAAAGAATTCACTAGAGAATCCATCTAGGCCTGGGTTTTTACTTTTAGGAAGACTTTTGATTGCCATTTTGATTCCTTCAATTGTCATAAGTCTGTTCAGACATGCTAGATCATCTTGGTTTAACCTTAGGAGGTTATATTAGTTCTTCTTCCAGGTTCTTATGTTTTGTGGCATAGATTTTTCTCAAAGTAATCTCTGATTATGCTTTGAATTTCTGTAGTATAATGTAGTAATCTCCCCCTTTTCATTTCTAATTCAATTTATTAAATTTCCCTTTTCTGCATTTTTCTAATGGTTCATTGATCATGTTTATTTTTTCAAAGAACTAACTCTGACTTTCATTGATCTTTCAGATTGTTTTCTGAATTTCTAATCCATTAATTTCTGCTCTGAGCATTATTATTGCTTTCTATATGCCTATTTTTATTCATTTTGTGTATCACTTTCCAAATTTATAAGCTGTCCCACTAAGTTATTCAGGTAGGCCCCTTCTTCCTTCCTAATAAGTGCTTACAGAACTATAATTTTTCCTCAGTACTACTTTTGCTGTGTCCACAAATTCTGGAATTCATGTCTTCATTTAGTATGTTTCCAAGAATCTTAATTTCCTATTTAATTTTGTCTGTGACCCACTGATTGTTCAGTAGTGAGCTGTTTTATTTCCAGGTGTTAAATTTTTTTCTGTGTGTCTGTTTGCAGTTCACTTCCAATTTCAGTGTATCATGATCTGAGATGGTAATTTTTACACTTTCTATCCTCTTTATTTTATGGAGGTATGTTTTATGGGCCAGTATATAATATAGTCTAACTTGGAGAATGACCCATGTCCATTGGAGAAGAATATGTAACTAATTTACTGGGGATAGAGAGCCCTATATACCTACTAAGCTACTATCTTCCATTTCTCCCTTCAGAGCCAATATATTTTTTGAGGGTTTTTAGTCTGGATCGCCTATTAAGGGGTGACAGGTCAGTGTTAAAGTCTCCCATTTTGTTGCTATAGAGTTCTTCCTTCAAATCTATCTGCAATTGTTTTAGATATTGTTCTGGTCCTTCTTTGGGTATGATTATGTTTAAGAGTGTGTTTTCTTCTTGTTACACATATCCCTTGATAATTAAAAATGTTCATCTCTGCCCCTTATAGCCTTTTATGTTTAGGAGTATGATTTATTTTTGTTACATATCTTTGATTATTAAGAAATGTCCATCTTTGTCCATTATAGCCTTTTATGTGTAAAATCTGTGTCATCTGATATTAGTATAGCAACTTAAGCCTTTCTAAGCAAGTTATTTGTGTGGATGATTGTTTTCCAACCTTTGACTTTAAATCTATGTTTGTTTCAACTATTCATATGTATTTCTTATAGGCAGCAAATGTTGAATTTAGCTTCTTGATCCATTTTGCCACTCTGTGTCCCTTAACTAGTGCATTTATTCCAAATACTTTGAGAGAGATGATTGTCATGGTATTTAGTGTCTGTCATTTTTTGGTAAGAGTTTTGTATGTTTGTTGGGTCTGCCTTGCTTTTATGTAGACCTTTAGCTGTTACTCTTTTAAGGTTGTTTTTGAGTCATAAAATTTCTCAGCTGTTGTCTATCTGTCAAACTGTATCTTTCCTTCAAACCTGAATAAAAGTATGGCTGGGTAAAGTACTATTGACTCAGCATTTATTTTATTGAGCTTTGTCACTGTATATCACACTGCATTTGGGCTTTGAAAGTTTCTTGTGACAAATCTACTATAAATTTTAAGGATGTTTCTTTGTATGTAATTTCCCTTTTTGATCTTGCTGCCTTCAGTATTCCTCTATGTTATTTGAAGTTGTGACAAAGAAGTATCTTGAGATGCTTTTTTTTGGATCTCTTTTATTTGGTAGTCTTTGTACATACAGGATTTGGTTACATACACTCATTAGGTTTGGAAATTTTTCCTCATTGATGTCCTTCACTTTTCCCTTAAAGGTGATTTTTTTCCTAGGTCTCTGGGACTCCAATGATTCTTACGTTGTTTCTTTTGAGTTTATCCCAGATAACTGTATTCATCTATTCACATTACTTGAGGATTTTTTTCATTGTGTAATCTTTTGTTTATAGCTCTTTTCCAATATCCTTTCTAGTATGTAGTTTCTATTCATATCCTCTTCCAGCTTACTGATTCTGTTCTCAGCCACCATGTTGGAGAGGCTTTGCAGTGAAGTTTTCATTTCACCTACCAAGTTTTCTAATCTTGTTCTTTTTATTTGAAGTTTCTTCATTCTACTTTCATATTCTCTGGTTTCTTATTTGTGGTCATTCGGTTTGTTCCATGGTTCCTTTGAGTTCTTTGAGCATTCTCCAGATTTCTTCTCTAAAGTCTTTATTGGAGAGGCTATATATAGGGGATAGCATTGGTTGGGTTTGCAGAATTACCGTCATTATGGTAGTGTTCTGTGTTGTTTCCCCATTGTGTCCTTTGCAGTGTGGTATTTTCTATGTGTTGTTCTAGGGTTCATTAAATACAGGATATGCAAGCACCTTGGACTGGGGTTTGGGGAGCTCACCATGCCACTAATCGGCCGTCAAACTGGTTCCCTTCAGGACTATGGGAGCTGGTTACTTGCTGACTCCAGAGGACTGGAGGAGATTGCCATGTCACTGGTCATTACTCCTGCTGGTTTACTTCAGGGTTGAATGATGGTTGCTGGTTGCTTGTCACCTTTGGAATACTGGGGGATCTGCCACACCACTGTTTAGCCTGTCTGCTGTTTCCACCTCCTGTTTACTGGGAGAGCTTGCCACACTGCTGATTAGCCCACTTCTGGTTCTTTGGGGATGCAAGCTGGGCTCTGGTCATTTTCCCCCACTTGGAGACTAGGGGAACTTGCCACACTGCTGACTAGTCCTCCTGACGATTCTCTGCTGAGCTGCAGGCCAAGTGCCAGTTGCTTTCTATGTCTGGGAACTCAAAAGAATATAATCTTTAAAAATTTCTCACCTGGGTCAGACTTGGGACGCCAAGACTAGTTGGGCCACAGTGAGTAGATATCAGATATCAGCGGCACACTGGCAGAAAGGCAGATCCTTTGTCTGTGAAGTCAGGCAGGAGGAACCTGCCCCTGCTGGGAGATTACCAATTAGGAATGTCTCCTGTGCATGTTTTCTACTCTTCTATATCCTGAACCTCTCCTAAGTGGGCCGAGAGGGGCACAGCAAAATCACTCTCCTAGAGGCTCCAGAAAAGAACCGCCTCTCAGCTTTGCTTCGTGGCCACATGCTCTTTTGAACTAATGTACCACACCATAACAGGCAGGAAAAAAATCACACTACAAGCATGACAATGGGGAAACCTCACAAGCTAACATCATAAACAGAGAATGAAAATGATAGCTTTGATATCCCAAAAAAATAACCATCTGATTAATCTCTCAGATAAGTAAGTTAGAATAGAAATATGGAAGATTCTCATGGAAATCAAAGAAAACATAGATCTAGCTGAACAGAACACAAAGACAGAAATTGGAAATCTCCATACTGAAATAAGATCTGAAAAACATGGTAACTGAACTGAAAACTCAATGGAAAGCCTCTCCAGCAGTGTAACAGCAGCCAAAGGCAGAATCAGTGAATTGGAAGATCAAATGCAGAACAACACCATGCAGCAGAAGAGATTGGAAAAGAACCTTAAGGAAAATGATCATACAATGGAAAAAGTACTCAAAGAATGTGAACAGATGAAAATAGAAGTCTTAGATAAACTCAACAGAAACAAACGAATTACGGGATCCCAGAGGCCCAGAAAGGGGAACCTCAGTAAGATTAACAATGGAAGACATCAAAGAGAAATTTCCAGAGCTAAAGACTGCATGCAATCAAATTCTGCATGCCTGAAGAATACCAGCTAAAAGAGACCCAAAGAAAAACACCCCAAGACACATCCTAGTCACAATGACGAATCCCAGAGATAGAGAGAATATTAAAAATGGCAAGATCCAAATTACATTCAAAGGAGCATCCATAAGATTTACAGAAGACATGTCACAAGAAACTCTCAAGGCCAGAAAACAGTAGTGGAATATTGTGACAAGACTGAATGGAATGGAGGTTTCACCTAGAATACTGCACCCAGCCTAATTCAGTTCAGGTTTAAAGGAAGGATACATAGAATCATGGATAAGCAACAGCTCAGAAACATTACAGATGCAAAACCAGCCTTAAAGTAAAAACTGAAAGATCTACTTTAAGACAAGACAGATCAACAGACACACCAAACATATAAACAAAAATGACATTAAATCCCATGACAATGATCTCCCTCAATGTCAATGGACAGAATGCACTAGTTAAGAGAAACAATGACTAAATGGATCAAAAAGAAGAGTCCAACCTTCTGCTGCTTACAAGAATAGTCAGAACAAACATAGACTCAAAATCAAAGGCTGGAGAAAAATCATCCAAGCAAACAACAAACTTAACCTGGGGTGGCCATATTAATAGCAGATGACACTAACTTTAGACTCAGAAAAGTTGTAAGGGACAAAGATGGACATTTCATACTAATCAAGGGATATGTGCAACAGAAAGAAATTACACTAAATATATAAAAACCTAATGAGAGACTAGCAAAGTACCTAATACAATTAATGACAAATTTGAAAGAGGACATCAATAATAACACAATTATGAGAGACCTCAACAATGACCTCAACAATGGCCTGTCATCACTTGATTGTCAACCAGATTGAAACCCAACAAAAATACTCTATCCCTAAAAAGAGAAATGGAAGAAAGAGCTCTAGTAGATATATATAGGACACAGAAACCTGTATACACATTTTTTTCCAATGTACGTGCATCATTCTCCAGGATAGACACATTCTGGCACATAAAACATACCTCCATAAAATCAAGAGGATAGAAATTTTACAGGCTACCTTCACTGATCACAAGGCTCTGAAATTAAATATGAACTACAAAGGGACACAGAAGAACGTTAACAACTGGAAATTAAACAGCCTGCTAAAGAACCAGTGGGTCTGAGATGAAATCAAAGAGGAAACCAAAATTTTCCTGGAAACAAATGACAAGACACAAACTATCAGAATCTATGGGACACAGCAAAAGCAGTACTGAAAGGAAAATTTATAGCTTTACAAGCACACATCAGGAAGGAAGAAGGGGCATACCTTAATAGTCTAATGAAGCAGCTCATAAAATTAGAAAATGATCAACAAAAGAAACCAAAAATAGGGAGACAGAAGGAAATAACAAAGCTTAGAGCAGAAATCAGTGACGTGTAAACCCCCCAAAAATAAGCTGAAAGATCAACGAAAGCAAAAGTTGGTTCTTTGAAAAATAAACAGGATTAATAGACCATTGGCAAAACTCATAAAGAAAGAGAAAGAGAGAGAAATTTGATAACTAGTATTAGAAATGAATAGGGGGAGATCACTACAGATATTGCAGAGTTTCAAAGGCTAATCAGAGACTTCTTTGAAAAACTCGATGTCACCAAACATAAGAACCTGGAAGAAATGGATAAATTCTTGGACTCTTATAACCTTCCATGGTTGAATAAGGAGGATGTAGCATATCTAAACACCTCCATCACTATTGAGGAAATTAAAATGGTCAATAAAAAAAAAACCCTGGCCCAGATGGATAAACTAATGAATTCTTTCAAACCTTTCAAGAGGAACTACTATCAATCCTGGCCAGATCTTTCATGAAGTTGAAAAAATGAGAACACTTCCGAATAGCTTTTATGGAGCTAACATCACCTTGATAACAAAACCAGAGATGCTCCAAAAAAGAAAATTACAGACCAATATCCTTGAGGAATATAGATGCAAAGATCTTCAACAAAATATTAGCAAATAGGATCCAATGCCTTATGAAGAAGATCATTCACTACAATCAAGTGGGTTTCATCCCAGGAATACAAGGATGGTTTAACCTCCATAAATCAATCAACATAATACACAACATCAAAAACAAGAAAAATAAAAATCACATGATCATATCAATAGACACAGAGAAAGCATTTGATAAGGTCCAACATTGATAATCACTCCTAGCAAGTTGGGAATAAAAGGAACCTTCTCAATATAGATAAGGCCATCTACCACAAGCCAGTGGCAAATATCCTCAATGGAAAATAACTAAAAGCCTTTCCTCTAAATTATGGTACAAGACAGATCTGTCCTCTTTCACCAGTGATATTCAACATAGTACAGGAAGTACTTGCTATAGTGATTAGGCAAGAAAAAGATATCAAGGGAATCCAGATAGGAAAGGAAGAAGTCAAGCTCTCACTATTTGCAGGTGACATGAAACTCTTCTTAGAAAACTCTAAAGACTACTAAAAAGCTTAGAAACAATAGATTCATATAACAATGTGGCAGGCTACAAAATTAACACAGAATAATCAATTGCCCTTTTATAGACCAATAATGATAGGGAAGAAGTGAACATTAAGAAAACAACCCCATTCACATTAGTGTCACACAAATTCAAATATCTTGACCAAAAGACGTGAAGGACCTATAAAGGAAAACTATAAAACCCTGCTCCAAGAAATAAGAGAGGACACGTGGAAATGAAAACACACACCCTGCTCATGTATTGGCAGGATTAACATCATTAAAATGGAAATAACTCCCCAAAGCATTGTGCAGATTTAATGTGATCCCTTTAAAAATACCTATGACACTCTTCAAAAACTGGATCAAATGTTTCTGAAATTTATTTGGAACTATAAACACCTTCGAATAGCTAAAGCAATTCTTGGAGAAAGGAATATGGAAGGCGTTACTTTCCCCAACTGTATTACAAAACATTAGCTATCAAAACAGCATGGTATTAGAATAAAGACAGACCCTGAGATCAGTGGAATAGGCTTGAGTACTCAGAGAATGTTCCCCAGACATACGATCGCCTAATTTTTAATAAAGGAGCAAGAAATCCTAAATGGGGCAAGGAAAGCCTATTTAACAAGTGGCGTTGGCACAACTGGTTAGCCACTTGCAAAATAGTGAACTCAGACCCCAGCTAACACCATGGACCAACGTAAATTCAAAATGGATTAAAGACCTTGATATCACCAGTGCCCCAAAACTCCCTCCCTCCCAACCCACCCCCACCTGTACTCTGTACAGGCTTTTCAGTTCCCTCATACTGATGAATGTTACAAAAATGACTTATATTTTCCTTAAAACCCATATATGAGTGAGATTATTCTGCATCTATCTCTCTCCCTCTGACTTATTTCACTCAGCATAATAGATTCCATGTACATCC
>PVKC010030817.1:0-14707 GCA_004027635.1 Crocidura indochinensis
AAAAAAATAATTGGGGTTATTTTATGACCACAAATGTAGCCAGCCATGTGGTTCAAGAATTCCAAACACTATTGCTGATACTGCAGCTATTGTAGACGTGGTTTCAGCTGACAGGCCTTCTGAAAGTATAAGCGGTGGTGTGTGTGCCTGTATTCACTCCAAAAAGTGTCCTGTAATATCAGTTCAAATACTGGCATACCTGGAGTTTTGGTCAAATAGTATTTCTGCAGAGAACCATAGCTGAGAGTTGAAGTTGGGTCATTAGCAAGGCAACAATTGTGGATGATGGGTGTCTAGTTTTGTTTTTTGCTTTTTCAACTTCTTTTGTAACTTCTCCATTTGGTCTATTTTATTTTGGCATACACATGTGATCATTTAAAATATCTTCCCTAAGTTTATATTTTCTTTTTATTGTTGTTTAAGAAATGTGTTCACAATAGTAAATGATTATGGTTTAGATGTATAAAGTTACAGCACCTTTCCCTAAGTATTTTTTGTTTAAACTTTTTAACTTGTATTCCTTAAATCCTGTATTAATATGCTATATACTTTCAAATATCCCTGAAGTGTATTAAATTTCTTTTTGCTTATATGTTCCATATATTAAATATTAAATTTATGCTCTCTATATTAAATTTTCTTCATATATCAAATAAAACATCCTCCATAGACTTTTTGTCTATTGATTCAACTTCATCTCTTTCTTTTATAATGGAGACATGTAAAAATCTAGACATCTTTAATTATATATTCATAATTAAGTATAAATCAGATTAATTGGCATCACTGGATATTTGACAGACTTTATCAACTAATGGTTTAGATTTAAAGTGCTTGTCTGTAGAGCAGACACAGGAGACTAAATAATTTCCACAAGTTCGATGCTTTTAATTTTGATTTGATAGTTCTGTCATTGTTATTGTTTGCTTTTATTCAGAGATTCAGAATGCAATTGTGAGTGTTTTGGTATGCCAGCATCTCTGTATTCTTCCCTTTCACCTGCTACTCTGCCTGCATTCACTCCTACTCCTATTTCTGTTCTCTGTCATATCTGGCACATCTGGAACTGCCCCCAGGAGTCTCAGGTAGAATGCATTTCTCCTTCACTCTGTCTCCCCTGAGTGTTGTGACTTTTTCTGGCACACTCAGTCACTCTTCCATCTGCTTCCCATTCTCCAGAAATCATTAAAAATAGTAAAATTAAACCACCAATGAATTTTCTTAGTGTATTTGTTGTTGTGGGATTATGTGTTCAAAAATTATTTGCTATGAAGTCTGGTAGGTAAGCCATTTGCCTTTCATGCTGTCTATCCAGATTTGATCCCCAGAACTCCATAATGTCCCCTGAGTGCAGAGCCAGTAGTTAACCCCTGAGTACTGCCAAATATGGCCCAAAATTAGAACCAAAATGAAATGAGAATTATTTGCTACTACTTACTAAATTCTCAGAAAAGAAAGTGAAAAAAATAGATGTGCTCATTATTCCACTGCCCACTGAAAACTCTCCCTTTGTGTTTTGGCTTCTATCATATTCGGTTTTCAAGTATACTCCTCTTAGGAAGATTCTTGTCAGCTCTTTCTACACTGACAATTCAATGTGAATTTCTCTTTTTTTTCTGCACACATTTTAGGCCTTATTATCTATTATAAAAGGTAACTACTGTGTGGGAAAATTTTTTCACACTGCAAATCATATAAAGGGCTAATATCCAAGATTTATTAGGCTTTCACAAGGTTCAACACCAAATATCAATAATTCAAACCAAAATTGAGGATGGAGATGAGCAGATACTTCCCCAAAGGGCTTATATGAATAACCAATAAGAATATGGGAATGTGTTATCAGCACTTATTATAAGGAAAATTTAAATCAAAAGATATCAACTCATGTCAGTGACATCTATCAAAAAGATGGAAACTACCAGTGCTGGCAGAGATATGGAGAAAAAGAAATCTCACCAACCTTTTTTATGTATGTATGTATGTATGTATGTATGTATGTATGTATGTATGTAAGTATGCATGTATATTGCCTGGATTGGTTTTTGTAAAAAAATATGGTGATCTCTTAAAAAAAGTAAGGATAAGAGTAAGAGAGATAGTACAGAAGATAAGTCATTTTTCTTACATGGGACCACAACCAGAGTTTGAATCCTAAAACATGTATGGTCCCTCTGAGCACTGCCAGGGTCACTTCTAAGCTCAGAGCCAACAATAGCTCTGACCACTAGGTTTAGTCCCAAACCACCCCTAACTCCAAAGAAAGTTAAGAGTTGAATTTCTATGTGGTCCAGTGATTCTACTTCTTGACATCTGTTTCCCATACACAAAACCATTAATCCAAGCAGATAAATGCATATCTGTATTCATTATAGTGTATAATATGATAAGCAGGAAATAAAAACAATTTAAATATTCAATGATAGATGAATAAAGATGTTGTCGTAAACATACCCAATTGAGAAGTATACATCTATAAAAAGTGAAATTTTGCAGTTTCCTGAAACTTTAATAGAACTAAAGATTATCATATTAAATGAAGTAAGTCAGAGAGAAATGGACAAATTCTGGATGATCTCACTGGTAGTATATAGAGAAACAAAACAAGGAAATAGATAATATCAAATGATGACAAATCCTTGGGTTTGCATTACAAAATGCAAATTATTGAGTAGTTGGGAGAGTAGAGAGGGGGAATGTAGAATTGGATTAGAAACGACACGGCAATTGTGGAGGATCTTGGACATTTTGGTGATGGTGAGAGACAGTAGTTGTGTACAACAATGCCATTAGCATTAGCACTATTTCTGACAATGTTACATGTGCTACCCTAATGATAATAATTAATAGAATAAAAGATCTACTTGATGACAATTCTCTACTTTAAATCTCCCTCCTTGACTTTAATCTCTGAAGTCTCTGAGTATATAATTTATCTACTCAGCATTGCCAGAGTAGCACAGACATTGCAATATCTTGGTCTCCATTCTCTTCCCAATTTTTTCCCACTCCTAAGGCTGCTCTAACTCTGAACGAGTCCTCTACCTGAGCAGGGCTTTATGTATGATCCTCCTGGAACACTATTCTCTTTCTGCTTGACCTTTTTCTTTCCTCCTTCTGCTGTTATTCTGTCTCTTGGCATGCTATCATTAATTTTCACAGAATATTTCAAATTTGTGGTTACATATTATGTTGATTTCTTCACTTTCTTATTAAATGAGTAGATCCATGTACAGAAAAGAATATTCCATTACGTTTATTACAATATTTCTAACACTAAGATGGTATCTAATATACAGGAGGAATTTAACCAATATGTTTATAATGGATAGGCACACTTTACTGTAGTGAAGCAAAAATAGTTTTTATTGAAATTTTAGAGAGATGTGAGAAAAGAGGGAAATATTCAAGAGAGAACATGGGCTGGACAGATAGAATTTAAAATTAATACTGATATTCAAAAAGCCTTTCTTATTTGTAATACTTCTAAAATTCCTTACAGAACCTCAAAAAACTTTAACAAGTCATCATTCTAATTTGTAAAATATATATGAAAACCTGAGTTGATTAAAATATATGACAATACCTATAATCACAGTTTTTTCATTTAACCATGACTTTGACAAGGTTGTTCATCATATAGTTTTTTCCCCACAGATAAAGTTGTTCATGATTGAGTTACAGTCATGAAATATACAGCAACCTTCACCAGTTCACATTTCTCGCCACCAATGTTCCCAGTCTAACCATAGTTTTGTTAGAAGACAATGAGTGTTATTTAACTAGCAATTATAATTTTTATTTGTGGAGGATTTTTAGCCATCCACAGACTTATACTTCTAAATAAATTATATTTCAGTTTTTTTTCTGTAGTCCTTATTTAGCCCAACTTTATGAAGTTAACATGACTTGTTTGTTAAGAACCACGGAACTTCAGTTCAAATGAATTATGAATTATGATACCACTTGAGAACATAGAAATAATAAAACAGCAGAACTTACTGCTAAGCCCAGGCAGCTTTCTATATTTCATTTTCTTAAGTCTGCCCAATAAAATGTCACAAAAGAGATGGATCTAGAAGATCTTGCTGTCAAGGGAAGCCATATTCATCAGGTATATATCAATTGTCTTGCTACAGATTCTTGGCTTGATTTCCAACACCCACCTCCTTGAGGAAGAACTAGAAACACAAAATTGATTGTGCAGAGAACTAAGCCCTGAGAGCTGACAGAATAAGATATTATTAATGACTCTGGATATAATATTCTATTCAGTCTAATCATCACCACAAGAGCCTGGTCCTAGAAATAATCACTTGTGCTAAATTTGCAAAGGCTATTATCTCTCACAGGGAAATAATATCTTATAGATTATAGCTCTTGGTTTTAAGAGAGAAGTTCCTAGAAATGATCATTTTTAATTCAAGTACATATTTGGTGTAGTGATAGAAGTTCTCTTTGTGTAGTGATAAGAGTTTGCCATGTTACATACAAGGGAAACTGACTTCAGAAGAAGAGAATCTATTCTGTAGGCACCTAAAGCATTTCCACTATCATGTAGACTGTGTCTGTTGTGGGGAATTCTTGTTCACAGAAAATCACATTTACCTTGTAAAGCTTTCTCAAGGGAGGTATAAAATAGGAGGCAGCCACAGGAAGATCTAAGGTTTCTGTTTTACTTTCAGTAACAGACCACCACCACAGAAGAAAACATTTGTTTATTTGCATGTAGCAGCAAAAATATGACATTTTTGAGAATACGGCAGTTGCAAACCTTGCTGTTTGAAACCCAGTTGTGAGATGCTGATGTTGGAATCAGTCACCTATGCTGTAAAGATCTGTTGTGAGCCACAGAAATATTTTCATGGACAGAGAATCTACTGATATGATTTTTCTTCTTTACCAATAGAACCGAAGCTTCTGCTTGAAAGAATTTCACAAGCAGTGAAAACAGTAGCTGACAATTCTCTAGGTTCATGAGGGCAGTTAGGTTAATCTACTTTGGAGAGACAATCTTTGCCCTATAATTTTCAAAGCTTGCCAAGATTTGTATCAAAATCTACAGGAAAACTTACACATATTCTGTCAGTTGCTTGGTTCCAAGTAATGCTTACAATTTTTTAAAGCTTACCTAAATGATAAGTAGGACAAACATTTTTTTCTCTGATGGTGGAGTGGGGGGAAAGCAAGACATAGTCAACTGTTCTCAGAATTTGCTACTGGCTACTTACTCATAATTTTACTTAGGAAACCATATGGGGTGCCAGAGTTTAAACCCAGATAGGCCATCTGCAAGGTAAATATCCTACTCTCAAGTACTATTGGTCTGTCCCTAGGCAACATTTATTTCTGATTAATCAGAAACACCAGATTACAATTCATCAGAAAGTTTATTAATTACATAAATAAAGCTTAAGAAAGAAAAAAGAATGTAACCAACTTAGATTTCTCAGGAGCCTTTTGAAAGAAATTCATGAATTTTTAACTGCAAGAGGGCAGGAACTTGTTTTTATGACTCAGCTGAGAAATGGTTCCTCATAACCCTCTGGTTTCACTTGAGGTTAAGAAAAAGAATATTATCTTCTAAATCATCAATATCACTGTGTCTAATAACTAAGTGTTTCTTTAGATTTATTTATATATAAAGCTATAATAAACTCAAATTTAGAGCAAGATCCAGGGTGGATGCCAATAGAAAATAACCCAAATACTATCCACAGCCCTGTAAGGGGTCTAATTAACTTATGAATTTTGTAGCTTAAACAGGATGATACTGACTGCTGAATTGTAGCAATTATGATGGCATAATTCCAGTTCAATGATCTGAAGGGATGGGCGAGCCATTTAGCAAACTTGTGATTTCTGTCATGAAGTAGAGGGAGCATCTGTCCTTTAGGACTTTTTACATTAAAAGTGATTACATAAGATTAAATCAACGTGAAAAAATAGAGCAAGGAAACATGATGAAGTACAGGAGTACCACCTTATCTTTAGAGGGTATATTCAGAGACTTTTAGTAGAAATGATGGCTGTGAGAGTTCCCAAAGGTGACTTAAGTGAGTTAGGGAGGAGGGAGAAAACAATCTTTGTGTCCCATAAGACCCACTAGGCTTCTGTCAAATAGTTCAGCCCAGCGGGGGGCTTAGTCCTTAACAACCAGAAAGATTTTCTGTAAAACAATCATTGACTCAGGCTGGAGCAAGGAATTGCTGTTTGCTGGAAAAGGAAGTTAGTCCTAGGCCTTTTGTCTTCCCTCACAGAAAAGAATATAAGGAGGAAAGGAGCAGAAGTAAAAACAGGTTTTAAAACAAGTAAAATAAGATACCGAGGAAGGGGAGTGAGAGGGAAACGAAAGAAAGAAAGAAAGAAAGAAAGAAAGAAAGAAAGAAAGAAAGAAAGAAAGAAAGAAAGAAAGAAAGAAAGAAAGAAAGAAAGGAAGGAAGGAAGGAAGGAAGGAAGGAAGGATGGAAGAAAGAGAAAGAAAGAAAGAAAGAAAGAAAGAAGGAAGGAAGGATGGAAGGAAGGAAGAGAGAAAGAAAGAAAGAGAAAGAAAGAAAGGAAGGAAGGGAGAAAGAAAGAGAGAAAGAAAGAAAGGAAGGAAGGAAGAAAGAAAGAGAAAGAAAGAAAGAAAGAAAGAAGGAAGGATGGAAGGAAGGAAGAGAGAAAGAAAGAAAGAAAAAGAAAGAAAGAGAAAGAAAGAAAGGAAGGAAGGGAGAAAGAAAGAAAGAAAGAAAGAAAGAAAGAAAGAAAGAAAGAAAGAAAGAAAGAAAGAAAGAAAGAAAGAAAGAAAGAAAGAAAGAAAGAAAGAAAGAAAGAAAGAAAGAAAGAAAGAAAGAAAGAGAAGAAAGCACAGGTTTTTCCAAGGGCAGAGAGAACCCTGGTAGAAGTCCCTACATTAAATAATAAAAGTACTCATCTCAAGAGGGGAGATGCAGTCAGCAGGTGCATGTAGACAGCATGGGCATGGGCTGGCAAGACACATGAAAAGACACATGTGTCTTACTTGGTTCGAAAGCCCCAGGTAGGGTCTTCCACACAGTTTAGAGTCTTATTGCTAAGGTGGTTGCCAGAGGGTAGTTGATTGTTTTCTTTGATATTCCTTTTCTGGCCTCTAGTTCCTTGCTTCTCTCGGTAGTGGGTTCACTCTTCTCTGGGTCTGTAGTGGCACCAGGGTAGACTCTTATCAATGATGAAATAACTCTTCCAAATCCTGTCTCTTAGTTTTATCAAAAATTCATTGCTTTGGAGGAGCACTTCCCTACCTATCTGCCTGCTTTAATATCAATTAATATTTTAAAATTCAGGAGCTGATGAAATGGCTCAATGAACTGGAGAGCATACTTTGAATGCAGGAGACCAGGATTCAATTCTCAACACTATACATGGTACCCCATACACAGTCAGGAGTGATCCTGAAATATCTCTTGAAAACTGCCCCTCAAATAAGTTTAATTTTCTTCCATAATTTACATTCAGAAGGCAAGAGTTCTATTTCCAGATCTATCCTTCATAACATGATGAACCTTCAATAAAATATAGACTTAAGAAAACGCTGTGGAAAATAAGAAGTTTCTCTCTACCTGTAGTGGAGTGAAAGTCATGTTTGATCTCATTTGAAAAAGTTTCCTCCACTTTCCATGGGTCAAATTAGACTCTCAGTAAGTCCAGGATACAAGAGCAGTGATCCATTGCATTGGTTCTTCTTGGTCATGCTCTCTTGAAAATGACATCAAAATCAGGCATTTAAATCATATCTTAGACTGGAAGTTTATTCAAGGGTAAACGTCTGGCTGTTGGGGCCATTATTCATGAATATTTTTTCATGTAGGAGATCCCCATATTCTAGGAGCTGTGAAAAACTAAAAATTATCAAAGCTAATTGACTGACAGCCAACTCCCAGCCCTGGAAACTCTCCAAGTCAAGTACACATAATTCTGTCTGCTTCCCTCAAATTTCAAAATGCCCCTCCTATTAGATTGCTAGAATTGTTTTTGTTTTTTTTTTTACAAATTTACCTCTAGTTCCAAAATTGAGAATGGGGTTTACTTTATAATAGGAGCTTTTGTTTTGGGCAAAACACTATTAGGCACAAAGGACTCATCACCAGTAAGTAAAACATAAATCACCCCCTATTCTTTTTTTTAAATTTTTATTTTGATCATAATGGCTTACATATCTTTCACAGTAGTATTTTAGGTACATATCAACATTGAATCAGGGGAATACCCATCACCAAATTTGTCCTCCCCACATCTCAGTTCCCCTTCTGCAACCCATATACCCCACCATCACCCCCCGGGCTGCTAGAGTAGGTGGTCCCCTCTTTGTCTAGTTACTATTAGTGATCATATATCTGTTTGGTCCTGGTACCCTCCCTTGTTTCCCCCTCTATTTAAAAAGTGGAGCTAGATAAGTAGAGTTATGTGGCTTTGTTTGAAGGAAAGAAAAGCAATAGATTGGGGTACAAAATAAGAAAAAAAAAGAAGTCAAATATGCTGAAAATAGGCAGAGTCCCGCAGTGGTCCTCAAACTATGGCCTGCGGGCCACATACTGTATTTGTTTCCATTTTGTTTCTTTACTTCAAAACAAGATATATGCAGTATGTATAGGAATTTGTTCGTAGTTTTGGTTTTTACTATAGTCCGGCCTCCAACAATCTGAGAGACAGTTAACTGGCCCCCTGTTTAAAAAGTTTGAGAACCCCTGCAATCCTTAGAAATCCTAAGGATTTCAAGCTCAGTTTGAGAGAGGATGTGAAAAAGGTAATTGAAACACCACACAATAGAGAAAGAAATATCAAATTAAATATCCAGTGAGCACTACAGCAATAAAGACAAGCACCACACAATAGTCTCGATTCTGAAATAAACTCATGCCAGAGTACAAAAAAGAAAGAGAAAGATAAGATAAAATAATATTGAAAACATCAACTTCAATCTCTACACTAATATAAAGAAGTCAAAAAATGGATCAATCGATAAATAAATATTCTATGTAAAGTTTTAAATCCATGTTTTAAAAAGCAGTAGCATATCTATCATTTTGATTTGAAATTCCTTGAAAATGATGAGCTCTTTTTTTTTTAAAGCTTTTACTATCGAGTTCTTTTTCATGTGAGACAATTCACTAATGGCCATCCATAAGTCCACTTTGAAGAAGTTTTTGCTTTTTCACCCAGCTTTTGATGAGCTTAAACTTTGCTATTGCTTTATAGATTTTAGAGCTTGAGATTAGTCTTTTGTTTGACATATTGTTGAAAACAGTTTTTCAAATTTGGTGAGTCTTTTATTTTAAAGATTTCTTCTGCTGTGTAAATAGTTGTTATAGTGCTTATAGTTGATACAGCCCATTTGTATATTATGTTTTTTGTTTTTGCTTTCTTTGCCAATGGAGTCAAGTTATTTAAGATAAATCTGAAGTCCACATCTGGAAAAAATTTGCTTATTCTTTCTTTCATGTAGTTTAAGTATTCTTTTCTAAATTCAAGATGTTTAAACTACTTTAAACTCATTTATTGTGTTCCAATTTTTTTCTTTTATTCCCATGTGGCTATCCTGTTTCCTCAGTATCATTTGTTAAAGTGACTTTTCTTTCCTTATTTCTTGTACTCAGATCCATTAACACAATTCTCTATAAATCTGAGGGTTTGTCCCTGGGTTCTCTATTTTAACCCATTATTTTGAGAGACTATCTTTATTTCAGTGTAACACAGCTTTGATTGTTTTGGACTTATAGTGCACTTTAAGATTATGTAATGCAATCCCTTCCACCTTTTATTTAATTACTTTATTTTAACACATTGGCTTACAAAGTTGTTCGTGACATAGTTAGCTTTTTCACACTTACAAAGCTGTTTATGATTGAGTTTTAGTCATTAAATGTACAAAACCTTTCACCAGTGCACATTTCCTGACACCAGTGTTCCCAGTTTCCCTCCTCCCACCCTGCGATCTTCTCTGCCTGCCTCCTCTGTGGCAGACATTTTCTTTTCTGTCTCTCTCATCTCTCTTTATATCTTTTTTATTTTAGACATTGTGATTTGCAATATTATTACTGGAGGGATATCATGCATATCACTTTATCTCCTTTCATTACCCAGTTATTGTCTTGAGTGATTATTTACAACTATTATTGTCATAGTTGTATCTTTTTTGGCCCTAACTGCACCCCGTACTATTTGTGGCAAGTTGTCTACCACAGACTGGTCTTCCTGACTCTTGTCTCTATTGTCTCTGGATATTATTATTATACTATTTCTTTTTTTATTTCCCACAAATGAGCGTGATCATTCTATGTCTATCTCTTTACCTGTGGTATATTTAGCTCAGCATAATACTCTCTCTATATATATCACTGTTAAAGCAAATTTCATAACTTCAGTTTTCATGACAGCTGCATAATATTCCATTGTATAGATGTACTGAAGTTTATTTATACATCTATCTTTTCTTGAGCATTTGTGTTGTTTCATATTATGGCTATTGTGAATAGTGCTGCAATGACTATAGGAATTCAAAAGGCTCTTCTGCATTGTAATTTTTTTGGCTCCTCAAATATATTCCTAGAAATGGATTTCTGGATCATATGGAAAGCTAAGTTTCTGGGTTTGGGGAAAATATCCATATATTTTTTTCAAAAAGACTGGACCAGTTGACATTCCCACTAGCAATGGATGAGAGTACCTTTCTCCCTGCATCTGTGCCAGCACTGATTGTTTTGTGATAGTCATGTGGCATGTGATATTTCATTGTTGTTTTGATTTTCACATCCCTGATGTAAAACATTTATTCATGTGTCTTTTGGCCATCTGCATATATTCTTTGAGGAAATGTCTATTAATCTCTTCTCCACAGTTTTGGATGGGAATAGATTATTTTTCTTGTTAAGGTCTATCTCTCATTTAATTTCTCAGAATATCTTTGGCTATTTGAGAAACTATTATTCTAAATAATTTTAGTAGAATTTGGTCTACATTCTCAGAGAATGTTATTGACATTTTATTGCAATTGCATGAAATCTGTATATTCCTTTGAGAGAGATGATCTTTTTGATAATGTTAAGGCTTTCAGTCTTTGAGCATTGAAACAATCAGTGTTGGTGGAGATGTGTGTGTGTGTGTTTAAAAAGAACACTTTTTCTCTATTGGCAGAATATTGTTTGGTTCAGCCTTTATGAAAAGCAGTACAGATATTTCTCTAAAAAGAAGAATTTTTTATATGATCTAGTAATTCTATTTATTGGCATCTACTGCCCTAATGCAACAAATTAATTCAAGACAATATATGCAAACCCACATTTATTGCAACCATTAGGAGACAGCCAGGAAGTGAAATCAACACAAATATTCCAATGTTAGAAAAAAGGATGGATGAAGCAATTGTGGTGTATATATACAATGGGATACTCTAAGAAATAGCTCTAAGAAAAGATGGAATCTTGCTGTTAACTATTGCTGCTACTGCTCTGCTGCTACTGCTACTGCTACTACTACTACTACTACTACTACTACTACTACTACTACTACTACTACTATAGCTCCTCCTCTTCCTCCTCCTACTATTACTAAAAAACTTTATGCTTTCAGGGAATATAAGCTGGCCTCAAAATTATCTTTCTGCATGTCTCCTTGGCAGCTCAATTATAGATATAGCTGAAAATGTTGATTATAACAAACTTACAATAAATATTTTTTTTTTAAATTTGGCAGCTACCTGTAGCATCATGATCATATTCTGGTAAATGGAGTGAGCAGGATTCCTGCAGCTCAATTCCAATGTGTCTGAATGCTTTGTCACAATATTAAGCATTTCTTGGACATCAGCAGGATGCTAAGAATTTAATTCTATTCTGACATGATCTACAAAATGACATTTACCGGTTAAGGGCCCAGTTTTCTAAGATACCTCCACTTGACATATCTGCCATGACAGGCAGTTATGTGACTTCTGACTGATAACTCTGAGTCAGAGTTCCTCATAACACCTTCCTCAGATTCAATTAATTTGCTTCAGCTCATGGAACATACGAAACCCACTTACTCTTCTATTTTTTAAAAGCAGTCAGAAGAAAAAAATGGCATAGTTACTAGTATAAGAGAAAGATGTACAGATATTTCTCTAAAAAGAAGAACTTTTTATATGTCCTAGTAATTCTATTTATTGGCATCTACTGCCCCAATGCAGCAACTTAATTCAAGACAATATATGCAAACCCAACGTTTATTGCAACCATTAGAAGATAGCCAGGAAGTGGAATCAACACAAATATTCCTATGTTAGACAGAAATAAATAACATAGGGAAGAAATAACATAGGTACTCCTCTGTTATTTCTATACATAAAAAAATCCTCCAATCTCTACTGATCCATTTATGAAACTCCTGATTTCTGAGATTTAATAAAGACTTCACTATAGAGGTACTGCCTATACAGAAAAGAAAGGTAATTGACCATTGGTAATTGAATTCAACCTCCAGCCTTTCCCCTCCCTGCAGGCTAGAGAGTGGAACTAGACATCACACCTTTTAATCATGTGGTGGACCAGGATTATACATCTTTGCCAGCAGTTACCTGCAGAAATAAATGATTGAGAGAATACAATAAATGCAGCATGGAAACTAGAAGAGATTATCATTTTGAAACATTTTTAATATTTTTTGGGCCCCTCAAAAGTATCTGAGAATAGAAGAGGTTTTTGCAAAAAATTTGAGATCTTACAGTGCTTAAGTGGGGGCAGGGGAGATAAATGAGCAAAAAAAAATTCCTCTTTTTTAAAATGAATATGACACTCTTTTTTTACCCTTAGGTTCCTGTGATTTAGGGAAAACAGGTAACATTCTTTTCAAAGGTTCTTATAGTTGGCTATTATTATTTCTCACTGTAAAATATCCTTTCCCACAGCCACCTAAAGGCATTTTAAATTGTGTTAGATATTTGCCTTCAAGAAAATGGCATTATCTTATATAGAGAATGTGTAGTAAGTAAAAGGAGGTTATGACTGCTAGAAATAGGTAAAACACCAAAGAATATATAATCTCTACCTTTTATGTTACCAAAATAGAAATTAAAAGTGAAAAGTCGTCAGCCAATAAAACAGCTGAAAAGAAAGCTTTCTATTTGACTTTGAATCTAATATCTTAAATTCAACTTTCTATACTAATGGAATAGTAGGTTTTATCATTCTCTGACATTCTACCTAGTACAATGAATATTTACACAAACATAGTCATTTCTCATTTATTAAATATCTTAAATTCAACTTTCTATACTAATGGAATAGTAGGTTTTATCCTTCTCTAGACATCCTACATAGTACAATGAATATTTACACAAAGATAGTCATTTCTCATTTATTAAATAAAACTTTCTGGATCACGAATCAAAGTTACCCTATGATCTTCTATAAATCTAAAAGCTCAAATAAATATCACTTGAAGTTGGAGAGAACACAGATTTAAGAAATATAATTCTTGTAGTTATATAACTCAAAACTCACAGAATAAATAGGTGGGGAGATAGAACTACATTTCTATCTAGTAAATAGATTTCTTATATATACCCTGGTAAATAATTATGATAAATGAATTTAAGTATTTCTGTGTAGAGGGTGAAATGTTCCATGACATATGTGGTTATAGGATATTCAAGCGGATGATGAACAATAAATAAGCCTTTGTTAAATGTAGGCAAATCAGGTAGAACATTTAATAACAGGTCTTGAAAAGTTAGGGGAAGCATTAAAATGAGACTGATATGGCTGAAACAAAAGTGGCATGAGTAGAACTGAAGAATGGAGAGATGGAGGCCAGCTTGAACATAGTGTGGGCCACATTAAAGAAATTAAACTCAGGACTTTAGTGGTGGTGACACATCAATGAGATTCCTAAACTATAGTACAATGTGACCAGATTTGCTTTGGTTGGCAGCTGTTCAATCAACAGTGAGTCTTTCTTAGGGGTCCAACACCATTCCAGGAATAAGAAGAGGAGACAGATAAGGGGACTTAGTATATGGCAGGTTCAACATATGCAAGCTAGAGTGTGATCCATACAGGATGCATAGTCTAGCCTGGAAGATTCAAAATTTTCTAGCATGATCTCATCGGAATCTTGAAAGACTAAAGTTTGCCTCCTACCAGAATGGGATCTCATGAACTTTTAGAAGAGCTCCTCACATGTCATCAACATTATAGAAGCATTTGTTATATCGATCACATTTTGAAAATGAGACCAAAGACAGAATCTGTCTTGTTCATTCTCTGAAATTATTGCCTATATGTATTACGTACAACCTAGGTGTTTGTTGAAGAATGAAACAAGGTGGGAAGGAAGGGTGGGCTGAGGAGACAAGAGTAGGTGAGGTAGAAGAGACAACATGAAGCATAAAAAAGCAAAGGACAGCCTTTCCAGCTTGGGGTTTTGGGAAGCCCCATGTGCGAAGCCTGCTCTCTTACTTGGGTGGCTAGGGGCCTTGATGGGCTCCTAGCTGCCCCCTCTTCGGCCCTCGCTCTCCAGGCCTTCTGGGGTGGCAGTCCAGGCGGCCAGACCAGGTGGGTGTCGGGGGGGGGTGTCCCCTCTTAGATGGGGTCCCAATTTTTCCCTGCCCTTCCCGTAGCTCTTGAATGGGCAGGGCGCAGGGTGTGGGCGGGTGTATCCTGGCTTCCTCCTCTCTATATATCCTCTCTAAACTGCAGGCTGGTCCTTTCCA
>PVKC010030818.1:0-14699 GCA_004027635.1 Crocidura indochinensis
AGTGCAATTAATGCTAATTCACTTTAACAAGATAAGAAAGAAAATGCTAGAGAAGTGGGAATTCTATGGTAGAGATTGAAGCTAAAAACTTTTTAATTGAAAAACGCTTGCTAGATATAAAGAAATCATAATGAACAAAATAAAACTATGAATGGAAATCATAACAAACATTTAATCTCAGGGAGGAAGACAGAGTGAAATTGAAAATAAAATTCACAAATGAAAGAAGAGAAATAAGATTTAAGAACAATGAAGAAACCCTTCCAGAACTAGCTGATGAAACATAAGGAAACATAAAGATAAAGAATATCCCAGATGGTAAAGATAGAGAAGAGAACCAAATTTCTCTTTAAGGACATAGTAATTAAGAAAATTCCAAATTAAAAAACTAATCATAGGAAGCCAGGAAATTGAGAGAATAACTGCATTTGTAATGGTACAAAAGACATTCCAAAACAAGTCATTGTGCAGTTATTAATAGTCAATGGAAAGAAAAATATGAAAGCTTTTTTTCAGTAAAAATGAAAGATAACATGCCAGGTACCCCTATCAGGAGGCCTTATCATATATCTTAGCAGATATTCTTTAGAATATCTAGGAGACAGTAGAAAACTTGAAAAGATAAAACATTCCAGACCAGAATATTCTACCCTACAAACTACCATTCAAATAAGATGGAAAAAAATAAAGGCTTTATATAATCAAAAAGATCTAATAGAATTTATCATACCAGACCTACACTGCAAAAGGGTCAGATATTCTAGGGGGTAGGACAATTGCCTGCTAAATCAACAACCTGGATTTGGATCCCAGCACTAACTATAAGTTAGACAAGAGTGATCTTTGAACAGAGTCAAAAGTAGGCATTAGGCAGGATAGGTGTGGCCCAGAAAACAAAAACACTAACAAATAAAATTAGAATGAGTTTGTTCATAGGAAAGGAACAAAGCAAAACAAATGAAAAAAAAATATCATCAATTTTGAATGTGATGGTAAGTAGTAATGTAGAATCAGAAATACTAACAAAAATAAATTTTTTTGGAAAGCAGCAAGAGAGAAGTGAACAGAATCTGGTTAAAGATGATTAGTGAATAGAAGCACATAAAGGACAATCTTAGAAATAGAAGGACTGTTCAAAGTTCATGGCAACCAGAAAGCAAAAATTTATAGTATAGAGAGTTTTAGAAGAGAAACAATGAGTGGATAACTGAGAAAACTATCCAAAGTATATACTTGAAGAGCCAATAAACTTGAAGAAAAATAAATACAAAATACTGTTAAATTATTGTTAAATTACTAGAAAATAATAGAATAGCAATAATTTGGTACTTCATATCAGAAATCTTCCTACATGCAAAAGGTCTGAACTCATTAATCAAAAGTCAGTGCTTATACAGGTAAAAATCAGTATGCATGTATAAGGTGTGCATATAAAAATTATGAAATACTAAGAAAAACATACTCTTTATAAGCCATTACAGTCAGGATGTGTAGGAAAACAAAATGTTTTGGTGTAGCCCTTCAATGGAATAATATTACTCATCTATTAAAATGATGGTCTTACCTGCCTTCTTTTTTTTTTTTTTTTGGTCTTGGGGACACACCCAGTGATGGTCAGGGATTACTCCTGGCTATGTGCTCAGTAATTGCTTCTGACTTGGGGGACCATATGGGATGCCTGGGATGAACTAAGATCTGTCCTGGATTGGCTGCATGCAAGGCAAGCGCCCTGCCCTACCGCTGCATTATCACTTGTTCTGGTCCCATCCTGCTTTCTTTAGCAATTTAGATAGATAGAAATTGAAATAATAAAGCTATTCAAAAAAATAATATATAGAGTTAAAATATATTGTCTGAAAGTAGTATATGTCAACTATAAATAGCCAATGCAAACAAATAAAAATTTTAATGGAATATAGAACTCTGAAAATTGTGGTGATTAGCACAGAAAATTAGGAAATGAGCTAATGGAAGGTAATGTAATGGAAGGTAATGGGTAAAGAAATTATTTGGTTAGAATTTTGGCACTGGTTGTGATGAGACTGACAGATAGGAGAAACTGTACGCTTGAAATTTGACAGTGTTTTAAATAACATAATAATTTGATAAAACCGAACAAAAATATAATGATTTCAAAATAAAATGATAGATCTCTCCCTATTTTGCCAATCAATTCTACCTACTGTTGTTGCCAATTGTGGTTATGGACTTTTCCATGTTTTGTAACTTCCCAAGAGGCAAATGAGCTATTCTTCATACTACTGCAATCACATGCCCACAATCCAAAAATGCTAAATTATGCCAGTTCTGTTTGTCCTGTATCTGTCTCTCACATATGCACTTGTGCTTCACTTTTTACTACTTAATCTTTTTTTATTTTTATTTTGACCATATTGACTTACATATCTTTCACAGTAGTATTTTAAGTACATATTAACATTGAATCAGGGGAATTCCCATCACCAAAATGCCCTTCCTCCACTCCCGCTCCCATCCTGCATCCCATATCCCCCACCCTCACCCCCCAGGCTCCTAGAATAAGTGGTCCCCTTACTACTTAGTGATCATATTTCTGGTTGGTCCTGGTACCCTCCCTTATTTCCCCCTCTGTTTGAGAGGTGGAACTAGATCGTTCAAGTTATGTGGTTTTGTTTTGAAAAAACAATAAAGTGGAGTAAAAATCAAATAAGTCAAAAATGGGTATAGTCTAGAGGCTCTCAACCTCAGTTTGAGAGAGGACAGGAAATAAGGAATTGAAATACCACAACAATACAAAAAGAAATATCAAATAAAATATCCAGTGAGCACTACAGTACTAAAGGCAAGCACCACTTAATAGTCTCAGTTCTGGAATAAACCATGCCAGAGCGCAAAAAGAAAGAAAGATGAAATAACATAAAATAAGATTGGGGACATCAACTTCAATATCTACACCAAAACACAGAAGTCAAAAAGATAAAAATGAAAAATAAATGGGGGCCAGAGAGATAGGATGAAGGTAAGGTGTTTGCCTTGCATGCAGAAGGACAGTGGCTCAAATCCCGGCACCCCACATGGTCCCCTCTGAGCCTACCAGGAGCGATCTCTGAACATAGAGCCAGAAGTAACCCCTGATTGCTGCCAGGTGTGACCCCAAAGCAATAAATAAATAAATAAATAAATAAATAAATAAATAAATAAATAAATAAAATAAATGAAATTAAAAGTAGATAAATAGTTAGAAAAAAACTATTTTGTGCCCCCCCTGTTTTACTCCTTAATCTCAGTTTGTATCCTTTCTGTTTTTTTTTAACTAGCCTTCTGATTTCACCACCTATTCATACTCAATATTATCTACTATTGCTTATTTTATTAATTTACCTCCAAAACTGAGGCATTTATTTTCACTATTGTTCTGAAGGATTTGTGCTGGTCAATAATGCTTAAACACAAAATCCAAAATATTTTCTATGAATTAATTGACCTGGAACAATGCGAACCCAAGCTATATTTTAATATTCTCTCCTATATTCATGATAAATTATTATGACTTCCTTTATTCATGATATAAAATCATAAATTTATCACAATATTATGTTTCTATAATTATTATTATAATCATTATTAATAAACAATAAGTTATGAGATTTGCGGGATTTTTTGGGGGGAAAGGAAGGAATTGTTTTGTCTCCTTTATCTTTAAACTAAGATTTAGTTCTTATGTGACTTCATATGAACATTTTTATTTAGCTACCATTATTTATTATTATTTCTTTAATAGTGTCAAAAGGTTACAATTTTAATTTATTCATTTATTTAAACTGAATTATAGACACTTTATGGTGGCAAGAATCACGTTTATCAAATGACTAGAAGACTTTTTAACATTTTGTAGGTGATCTCAAGGTGGCATCTAAATGACGGACCATTTTGGAAAAAATCTCTCTGTTTTGTTCCCACTATATCTATATGGCTAACACTGTGATTGTTAGATAAATCTGGTTGAAAACTAAACTTAAAAATGAATAAGACATATGTAATTCAGTTTTAAATACACATTTTCTGGAAAAAAATGAATACTTTGTATTGAATCAATCTAGAGAAAAAAATTAAAATTTCTTTATTTTGAAATGTCTAAAAATTAAGACATTTTATCTTCCAGAATAGAGAATTAAAAATAGCTATCTTAAAGTGAGTGATAATACAAAGGTTTGGGTATTTGCTTTTCATGTAGTTAACTGGGCTCAGATTTTGGCATTCCATATGGTCGGTGTGTTGAGTCTGCCGGGAATAATTCCTGAGTATGAGCAGAAGTTACCCCTGAGCATCACTGAGTAGAGCCTCAAAACAAAACAAAACAAAACAAAAGCTATCTTAGCCATGGCTTAAAGGAATTATTTTGCTTATACCAACCCCCTGTTTAAATCCCCAGCACTATATATGGTCCCTTAAGCAGTATTAGGAGTGATACCTGAGCACAGAGACAAGAGTAAGATGAGTCATATATATTTTATATTCCCCCCAAACAAAAACAATTTAAATAAATTAATCCCAAACCTGTTTGGAAATTTAAGGTATTTAATAAATGTATTTCATTATTTATAATAATACAACTATTCCTTAAATAGTTCATCTATTTAATTAATCTAGAATTATAACTATTTATTAAACCGTTAACCTACTTAATAAATTAAGTAATCCCAAACGTATTTGGTAAGCTAATTCTATGGAGAATAAATCTATTTCTATGCTAATAAAATCATCTATAGTTTATTTCAATACAATAAATACTATGTATTTAGGACAGAATCTTTGCTGAGGCATTGTTATTTCAAATAAAGAGAGATGAATAGAAACTTTCCTGAGAAAGCTCAAAATACAATAATGACAGCACAATTAGAAAGCCTGGAATACAAATTTGTACCATCAGGCACATTCAAAATCGAGTCAGAACTGGAAGTGAAAGAAATCTTTTAGAGTTGCAGGAGGCATCATAGTTTGGGGATGATAAAAATCATATTGAAAATGACAAAGACTGGAGAGATGTTCCTGTATCCTGCTGATCCTAGCTTGATCCAAAGCAACAAACACCTCAGAGTTCCCTGAACACCAAAGGGAGCGAACCCTGAATACAGAGCCATGAGTAAACCCCAATTTCCTGCCAGCTCTACTGAGGCATGGTCCATGCCTCCAGTCCCCATGCTCAACAACAAAGATCAAAAGATGAGTTAGAGAAAAGAGCACTGTGAATGAAGATCTTTTTTTGGGGGGGGGGGTCACACCCGGCAGTGCTGAGGGGTTACTCCTGGCTCCATGCTCAGAAATTGCTCCTGGCAGGCACGGGGGACCATATGGGGCACCAGGATTCGAACCGATGACCTTTTTCATGAAGGGCAAACGCCTTACCTCCATGCTTTCTACCGGGGCCCCGTGAATAAAGATCTTACCCAATGTGAAAGAGAAGCAAGTGGTCAGCTTAAAGGTTGAACTGAAGACATAGTACATAACATAACACAAGGTTTCTAGAAGCATGATCTGTGGGGTCCCTGAGAGTCACTTCAGACAACTCACCATCAAAAATTGTTCCCTTGTGTATCACTTTGGGATCTTCTTAAAGAGTTCAATTAAAGCAGAGGTGAATAAAATTGCTGAATTTTTAGAAATGAAGGCCAAGTCAAAAAATTGCGCAGATTAAGCTAGTCATTCTATTCTTCCTTACCCATTCATTCCACACAGGGCAAAAACAGGTAAGCATGTTAATTAACTGAATATCTAGCTCCGTTCTAGCGGAAGGACTAATAAAAGAAATAAATTTTATTCAACGGTGACCTGACAGTGCTTGTCTTTTGCATCTCTCATTTGAGAAAATGAGATATGTGTGTATTTCTGGCTACAGAAATAAAACAGGTACCTCTAGGAAAATTACTTTTGTATTTGAATCGTGAGTTGAACTGGCAGATTCTCATTTTGTGCAGAGAACACATTTTTACTTGTGTATACATGACTGACAGATAAACTATTATTATTCAGAATTTTTGATGTCTAGCAGACATTTTCTCAAAATGAATTAAATTAGCTCATGATTTTAAATAAAACAACTGATGATTGTTGCCAATAATAAGATTTGGGCCTTCAAGTGAAAATTCCAAATTTAAAAACGCATGCAGAACATCAGTTATAACATTTCCCAATGTTTCCTGATGAAACTGGTTGTTGTATTAATGAATGATTTTTAATTTTGTGCAATGAAACGCATCAATTCTTGGAAATTTGTCGTGATTCGATGAATCAATATTTTCCTAATGGATAACTGATCCATTAAGAGTACAAAATGGATGCAGAGATTTTTAAGTAACAGAGTATGAAGTAGTAGATTACTTAAATGCTTTTCAACTGTATATTACATGCCATTAACCCTTAAAAAACAGTATTTTGCATGTTTTTTGGTATAACAGCAATCAATAGACATTTTTTTCTTTACAATGTTATTGAAATACTCTCCAATTTTCAACTAACGTCCTGGTAAGATAAATTTTCTTTCTATACTTCCACCAAAATAACTTAATTCAACAGATTGAGTGCATAAGCAGAGATAAGAATCCAGCTGTCTTCTATTAAAGCAGACTCTAAAGAGATTTGTCATATCTTGGATTTTAGTAATACTCACTGGAATCATATATATATATATATAGCATATGCACTTACAAATTTACAAAAAAAAGTCATCAATGCTAGTAAATCTTCTGAAAACGTTTCATAAAAAGTAATGAGTAACCTATTATGGATTCATTATTACTAAATAAATTAACGAATTATTTAAATGTTATGCTTTGCTATCAACTGTAATACTTTTTTTTGCTTTGTTTTGGTGCAGCACTCAGTCGCATAAGAGGTTACTTCTAGCCCTGTGCTCTGAAATCACTCTTGGCAGGCTCAGGGGACCATATAGAAAGCAGGAGATCAAACCTAGGTTGGCTTCATGTAAGGCAAAGGCCCTACCCTTTGTGCTATTTCTCCAGCCCAATACTTTTGACAAATATTTCAACACAAAACCTTTGGATGTCCTCACTTAATTTTACTAACTGATCTGAAATTTTAAAACATATTGAACAGCTGAGGTAAAGGAAGACTAGGGCAGACAGGAAAGATAGAGATAGCACAGTGGTAGGGTATTTGCTTTGCACATGGTCGACCCAGGATGGACCTGGGTTTGAATACCGGCATCCCATATGGTCCCCTGAGCCTAACAGGAGCGATTTCTGAGTGCAGAACCAGGAGTAACCCCTGAGTGTTGCAGAGTGTGGCCCAAAAACCAAAACCAAAACAAAAAAGGTATCAAATCATTGCATTTTATATATAAAATAGTTGCTAGTTGTCTAGTATTATACTATAATATACTACAGTATATTATATATTATATTAATATGATAATATGATATATTAATATAGTCTATATAGTATAGTATAGTATATATAATATACTAGAGTTACTCCTTGCTTAATGACCTACCCGTCTAGTGATCGCTCGCACTTACGACCATCTCTTCACCATTATTTTATTTTAAATATCCTTTTTCCATCTTGTACACTCTACAGTACAGTACGGTAGTTTTGGTGCTTTAATGTACCTACTTTACTAACTTTATGTTCTATAATACATTGCAGTACTGTGTGCAAATTATACAACCTATGCAAATGAAAACAAGTGGAAGTTTTCAGTTTGATCTTTCTCGTTATTTTACTTATTCAGAATACTGTATTGTCAAGTACTATGCATATACTGTACTACTGTATACAGTACATGCAGTTCCTCACTTAACAACCAATTCGCTTAATGACCAAAGGGAAGTTGGTCATTAAGCGAGGAGTATCTATAGAATACGAGTTGTCTAGTATTATAGCAGATGATATATATAGAGAAAGAAAAATAAACGTACCTTTGCTCTCATAAAGTTCATGCTTTAGTAAGGATTGAAGACAGATATATTACAAAGTTACAAGAATTACTAATAAATTTTAGAGTGTCACAACTCTGAAAAAATTTATGTCTGTAAGAACAAATGCTTCTAGAAAGCAATAGGAAACTATTACAATTAATTTTGATGCAACTATTTTATAAGAACATGCATAACAGTCTCTAATTATGTATCTTTTTGCATTGTTTTGTTTTTGTTTTTTGGGCCACACTTGGTGACATTCAGGGGTTACTCCTGGATCTGGGCTCAGAAATAGCTCCTGGCTTGGGGGACCATATGGGACCCGGGGGATCGAACCTAGGTCTGTCCTGCGTCAGTCACATCCAAGGCAAACGCACTAAATCTATAGCCAATTAGAAGGGCTCTGGCCCCTCTAATTGCCTGTCTTCTTGCATTGTATACACTTGCTTTATTTGAAAGCATCTTTCTCATGATAGTTCAAGTCCTTGGTGACTATACTAGATATGGTGCTTGGACCTTGTTTCTAGTACCTATTGGGCTCTAAGCAGAGCATCCTGCTTGTCCTCCAGCCCTCTGAGCTATTTTCCTAACTTACGACACATTTGTGCATATTTTGTGATAACTGTCATTTAAAAATAGGAGAATCTACCATATGTATTAATGCAATTACCAATAGAACTAATTTTAATTATAGCACCATTTGATTTACCCTCTTTTTGCTGTCTGATCTATTTTTTTCAACTGGAGAAAAACTGATGAACTTATTTTTGCATTTCTTTTATCTGGAGTGTTATGCTTTTATTCTATCCTTTCATGGATATTTAATTGACTTAATTGCACAGCTATTTTTTGTTGAGTGAAATGCTTTTGGACAAGTTGTGCTCTTTGAAGATAAACCATTTTTTGAAGATAATGAATTTTTATTCTTTAATTTTCAACAATTTGACTATTCTGTGCCTTATCACTTCAAATTAAGTTTTATAGTAGTTCTTGAGTCTTTGACTTCAAATATTTGGTCAATTTTGAAAATTTCTCAGTCATATTCTCTTCATATATTATTCAGTCACAGTCTACCTCTGCTCTTCCTCTAAAACTTCAATTTCATATACACAGAAATATTCACTATAGTCCATGTGTTTTTACATTGTATGTGAAACTTTCCCCATCATAATTTCTCTCTTTGATTTTTTTCTTTATGTTAATTCTTGAGTCAATTTATATTTCACTACTTTTCTCTAAACAGTGTATAATCTATTGAAAAACCCTTCTGTTGAATTCTTGACAGACTTGCTGCTTCTTTTAGTTGCATAATTTTCATTTGTCGCTTTTATAAAATATATTCCAGTTTCCTGAAAAAAAGTCTAATTTTATCTTATATTAAAATGCTTATTAACATTGCTATTTTAACTTCATAAGTGATGAGTCTTTGATCTAGACTAATACATCTATTTATATTTTCTGATGTTTATTTTGATCTTTATCACACTATCTCCTTTCTCATATTTCTGTATAACATTTTGAGGGTTCCAGTCAAAGCACATAAGAAATTGCTGGGATCATTTGAGGTCTTGCAGAATGATATATTCTGAATATTCTGAAGTGTGCTGACACTGTTTCACTGTCTTAGTATATTTCTGAAATTGTGATTTGGGGGTGGGTGTAAGAGAAAGATAGCATGTATTTTTTTTAATTCATTAAAAATGTTAAGTGATCCAGATGTGCTCTACTAACTGCTAAATTATTAAATTCTACAGTATGACTTTTAAGTTAACGAATGCCTATATATATATATCATATTCCATACAATGCATTTGGATATAAAAATATTTGTCTAAAATAAAAATTACATTAAAAAATATTTGTTTGGTTTTTGGTTTGGGGATACACCCAGCAGTGTTCAGGGGTTACTCCTGTTTTTGTTCTCAAAAATCACTCATGACGGGCTTGGAGGACCATATAGGATACCAGATATCAAACGGGTCAGCCACGTGCAAGGCAAACACCCTGCCTGCTGTGCTATCTCTCCAGCCCCCCAAATATTTAATTTTATAAAAGTGTCAAAACACTCCCCATTTCTATATTTGGTTTCTATGTATCCCTCGTAGTAGAAAGGGCACATTTCAGTGGCTCTATTAGAATCCACACTTAGGAATATATTATTCTAAAAAACATTAAGAAAATCCTCAAATTTAAGGAAAGAATCTAATAAAATCAAACCCTACTTTGTCTGAAGTTTAAGTCTATGCTTCATGCTGAATTGAAACAATTTCAATCAACAAATGGGCCAATCTTTGAAGCAGTATTTTTCCCCCTCTAAATGATTAGCAAACATTTACGAAATTTTCCCAGTGGTAGAGGGGAGCACCATGCCTTGAGGATTATGTAAAGCAAACGAGATAATAACATCTGCATATGTACTAAGACCTCATTAATTCAGAGCCTGATAATTTGGCCAAGTAAATTAATAGCGTAAAAAGAATTGCAGCAAAGTGCTTAAAATCACCTAAACAACTACAGCTTCAATCATTCTCAAATCTTTACAAGTACTCTTTTTCTTATAGAAACAAAGGACATGACAATTAAAAACCCTTCTCCATGCATTCTTTACAGCAATTACCTTCCAGGAAGTGGAAGCAATGCTTAGGGAATTTTGTTGGCTACACACCCCATGATTGTGTTTGAAAAGAAACTCTTAAAACATTTCTATAAATTTCACCAAGATTCCCAACTACCAGCTATTTTCAATTAGAAGGTTTAACTAGAGTATCTTTATAGAGTTTTACTATGTGAAGTTTAAAATGTTTCAGTAGAATAGGACAGAATTTGCTTTTGCTTGAACAACATCTTTTCATTATTGGTGATATTAACTTAAATTATTATAGGATCGTATCTAATCCAAATCTTTGGAGGTAACTTACTACTGAATCACTCCCGAATCACTCCTTAATGACAAGGTCAATCAGAGATAACCATCATTTTGATTGTAGATGTTGTTTTCAAAATAGGACTGATTCAGAGCAGGCATTGAAGACAAACCCCAAAATCTCATGGAGGATGTGAGTGTAATAGTACAGCAGGCAAATAGGCAAGTTGCCTTGCTTGCATGCAGCTAACCTGGGTTCAATCCCCAGCACACTATATGGTCTAATCAGCCTGCCAGTAGTGATTCTTGAGTGAAGAACCAAGAGTAATGGCCTGAACAATGCTAGGTGTAGCCCAGAACCTCCTCCCAAAAATATGTAGAAACTTTTAGGAACAAAACATATTCATGCAGGCATTTCTGAAGTTGTAAGTGAGGCCAGCCCAAAGATAGAGCTGACTTCAATATCAAACACCAGAAAACATGTCTGTACACGGATAGCTGAAAATGTTGAGCATTTCCTTCATTATTCAGGATCTTAAAACAGTATTTCCCTGGGGCATGGTACCACTCACCAAGGGCACTATAGTGATCCAGATAGGTCATAGCCTTAGGTACAATAAAGAGGTAGGGGAGCTTGGAGCCAGAGCAGTGGTGCAAGTGATAGGTAGTATCCTTGCGGCACTAGCCTAGGATGGACCACTATTTGATCCCCAGTGTCCCATATGGTCCCCCAAGCCAGGAGTGATTTCTCAGTGCATAGCCAGAAGTAACCCCCGAGCGTCACTGGGTATGGCACAAAAAACAAAAAACAAACAAACAAAAAAGGATGTAAGGAAACTCATTTTTTTCTTTAATTTCTATTAAGGCCTATGTGAATTACAAGTCTTTCACAGTTATATTTAAGGTACATAGTGACAGTAGTGACAGTGAAAGGGTCATTCCCACCACCAGTGTTGACCTCCCTCCACCATAGTTCTTAGTAAGCATCCGCCCTTTGCCCCCAGGACTGCTATTGTAACAGGTCCCTTTTGTGTCTAGCTTGTCATAGTTTAGGTCTCTGGATTCTATTGACATTGACTTTGGCTTGAGTATCTAGGTCCAGTCATTTTTCATTTCCAATCAGTGCTCATGATATGGGGTGTCTCCACCTTTGAAGCATACTGTCATGAAATAGACTACTGGCTCCAAAGATGTTCATTGTCAAACCCCAAGGTCTTTCTATTTCAGGGGTCCTCAAACTTTTTAAACAGGGGGCCAGTTCTCTGTCCCTCAGTTAGTTGGAGGCCGGACTATAGTAAAAACAAAAACTATGAACAAATTCCTAGGCACACTGCATATATCTTATTTTGAAGTAAAGAAACAAAATGGGAACAAACACAGTATGTGACCCGCGGGCCATAGTTTGAGGACCACTGTATGGTGCCATAAAATGTTCTGCTCAGTTGTGGTTGTCAAAGTCAGTCCTCTGTAATTAGAGATTTTGGTTTCTGCACAGATACTAGGATGAAGTTATGGTCCCAGGAAAAGTTCTGCTCAGTGGTAGTTATTGTAGTCAGTTTTTTTGTTTGTTTGAAGAAGGTAGGTTTTCCAGACTAGTATTAATTAATGTTGTTTTTTCAAAGGAAGTAAAATGCAAAACATATTAGAAAACATATATGATAAATGATAAAAGGGCAGACCTTAATCAGATATATTAATTTATTTTAATAAATTTTAATTGAATCATCATCAGATAGAAGGCAACAAAGTTATTTATTATTGAGTTTCAGTCATACAATGTCCCATTCCTTCATTGTGAACAGTTCCTGCCACTAATGTTCCCAGTTTTCTTCCTACCCTCTCATGTCCTCTGTCTGCTTTATGCTAGACATTTTCTTCTGTCCCTGCGACATTTTTAATTTGCAGTCCCTGGGGAAGTGTTTCAGGGATCAATCAGCACACAGAAGGACTTTTTTCATCACCTAGCATCCATTGGTCTGCAACTCACTCTTCCTAAAAAATAAGATTCTTCATTCTCTTTTCTATAAAATGTCCTTCGTGTCACTGTGGACAGGGTTTCTTTCAGGAGGTCAGCTGTTCTTAGATTCCATTTCCTAAAACAAACAAACAAAACAAAACAATGTTTTTTTTCCTAGTAAGCATCCACCCTTAGCCCTCAGGACTGCTATTGTAACAAGTCCCTTTTGTGTCCAGCTTGTCATAGTTTAGGTCTCTGGATTCTGTTGACATTGACTTTGGCTTGGGTATCTAGGTCCAGTCTTTTTTTTTTTATTTCCAATCAGTGCTCATGATATGGGGTGTCTCCACCCTAGAAGCATACTGTCATGAAATAGACTACCATCAACTCTTCTCTTTCACATATTGGCCTTTACGTGTTTAAGAGTTGAATTTAATTTCAGGAAGAGTAGCAATAGGACTGAGATTGTGCATAAGCAAAATTCTACAGTTATAAAATAAACTAAAAAAATAATGGCAGGTGAAGAAATTGAAGTGAAGAAAATACCTAATGATGCCTGCCATCTTGAATCTAGCTGGAACCTAAAGTAAATTTGTACTGAATTTGTCCTACCTATGACTCAGGAAAATACTATATTTTTATTATAAAAATGATGTATAATAAAATGTTATTATAAAATAAGTTGAGTTGGGGCCAGAGCAGTGGCAAAAGTGATAGGGCATTTGCCCTGCAACGCGCTAACCTAGGAGAGACCATAGTTCCACCTCTTGACGTCCCATATGGTCCCCCAGGCCAGGAAAAATTTCTAACCTCATGGTCAGGAATAATTCCTGAGCATCACTGAGTGTGGCCTAAAAACAAACAAAAAAAGAAAAAAGGTTGAGTTATCAACACATAGAAGTACTGATAATTTCATTATAAATATGTTCTATGTAGTGAATCACATAGATTTTTGGATTGAAAAGTTCAGTAAATGATTATCAAATAGAAGTAATACTTTAAAGTAAAGGGGCCAGAGCAATAGCAGAGTGGGTAGGGCATTTGCCTTGCATGTGAGTGACCTAGGTTTGATCTCCAGCATCCTATATTGTTCTCTAATTCAACCATCATTGATTTCTGAACACAGTGCCAGGAGTAAATGCTGAGTGCCACAGGGTGTGATTCCAACCCCTCCCCCAAAATAGTAAATTGGAAAGGATGTTTGTTACTTGTCATCTTCTTAAGCACATACTTCTGTGATTTTATATTGAGTGTCCTATGATATACAGTATCAGCTAAGGGAATGAATACAATTATAAGTGTAAGCACTTACTCATTCATCAAGCAAATATTTATTGAGCATCTACCACAAGTCTAGGAACAATTCTAGGAGCTAAAAATATACCTCTGAACTAGATAAAGTTCCTTGTTTAAATATAAAATGTACTTTTTAATGTTTTTTTAAAGATTTTAAGGCACCATTTTTACAAAGTTATTCATAGTTAAGTTTTAGGCATACAATATTCTAGCACCACCAGTGTTAATTTTCCTGTTCCAATATCCTTAAGTTCCCTTCACCCCCCAGCCTGCCTCCTTTCAAATCAAGAGTACAATAAAAAATCTCTCCCAACACTGAGAATAATACACATCAAAACTCTGGGAAAAATTATATTGGCTGGGGGGTGGTAAAAAAAGAAACTCTTTTTTTAAATTTTATTTTAATCATAGTGGTTTACATGATATTCACAGTAATATTCCATTTACAAATAAACAGTGAATCAGGGAAATTCCCATCACCAAGTTGTCCTCCCTCCACCTCCATTCCCATTCTGTCTCCCATATCCTCCACCCTCTCCCCAGGGTCTTCTAGATTGAGTGACTCCCTCTGTTTCTGGTTTATTACTTGGTGATCTTATATCTGATTGGGCTTGGTGTCTCCATTGCTTCTCCCTCTGATTGGGAGGCAGGATTAGCTAGTTCGAGT
>PVKC010030819.1:0-14733 GCA_004027635.1 Crocidura indochinensis
CAGAAAATGGCCAAGTGATGCATGATCAGATTGCAATTTCCAGTTTTGACATTTACTACCTATGAGCTTATGAAAGTCATTCAAGTTTACATCTGTAGGTGAATTACTAAAATCTCATTGTGCTTCAATTCATCCTCTCTATCAAGGGAACAATACCCATTTATCTTGCATGACTAAGAACTAGAGTTGACCTGGTATGATGAATAAAATAATTTGAGGTGCAAAGTAGATAAATATTTTTATGGCATGGTATATAAAATTGTGTTCTAAATTTATACACATTCAAAACTCAGGAAAATGCAAGATGTAAGTATAAGACTCTACCTACTTAAATTTGCTACATGAACATTAATGAAAAACATTATCATCACATACACAGATTATAGTCCATAGTGAGATCAAGAAAACTATAAACTCCTAGAGTAATAGATTAGAACTCCTAGTAATATAAACAAATTATCTGACTTAATTCATAATGGGAGAAATAAATTTTAAAACATATCAAACAACTTCATTTTAAACATAGATACTTACATGCAATATACACATATACAACAGCTGTAGATCATTGGGAGTTCATCCAACAACTAGAAGAAACAAAGATGAATAACAAAACTTGAATATTTTAGAGATACAATTGTTAGGCAAATAAAAATGGCATGAGTGAGAGGGTCAACTCTTAACAATATCCTTAATTCATTGATGTATTTATCATCTAGTTTACTCTTAGTATACATACTTTTTTGAATGCAAAAGCATGAGGATAAGGTGCTGCTCAAGCCCTGTAGTATTGAGGCTAAACAGGCCACCCAGGTGGTGCTCCAGGGCCACACCAGAGGAACTTGAGGAACCTGGTAATGCTGGTAATCAAACCTGGGGTGGGCATATACTAGATATGTATCCTAACACTAAAATATCTCCAGGACTTTGAGTTTAACTATTTAGTTGATTGATTTTGACCAAAGCAGTTCAGTGCACACATCTAAACAGGATGGCTGTTACTGGGAACTTGGATCATTCAAAATCACAAACTCTGATATGCCTCTAAGAAAGGAGTCTGACATCTACAAAGTATTCAGCTCTGGGTCCTATCAATATCTTTTTGCACTTCTTCCCCCACTAGATTGCTCCTAAAATGAATTATCTGTTCACTATAATATGTTAGTGGTCCTCCTAGGGATATGCCCTAGGAACATGAAAATACAATACAAAAATCCCTTCCTCACACTGATATTCATTACTGCAGTATTTACAATAAACAGACTCTGGAAACAACCAAGATGCCCTTCAACAGATGAACGTCTAAAGAAATGGTGGTACATAAACACAATGGAGCCATAAGGAGAGATGAAGTCATGAAATTTTCCTATACATGGATGTACATGGAATCTATAATGCTGAGTGAAATAAGTCAGAGGGAGAGAGAGAGAGATATAGACGCAGATCATAGTCTATACTCATCTATGGTCTCACTCATCTTTAGGTTTTAAGAAAAATAAAAGAACTTTTTGCAAAAATCCTCAGAGACAAAGAGAAGAGGGCTGGAAGGTCCAGCTCACGACAAGAAGCTCACCACAAAGAGTGCAGTTAGAGAAATAACTACACTGAGAATTATCATAACAATGTGAATGAATGAGGGAAGTAGAAAGCCTGTCTAGAGTACAGGTGTGGGTGGAGTGGGGAGGAGGGAGATTTGGGACATTGGTGATGGGAATGTTGCACTGGTGAAGGGGGGTGTTCTTTACATGACTGAAACCCAACTACAATTATATTTGTAATCAAGGTGTTTAAATAAAGATATATGTATATATAATACATTAGTGGTCAAGAAAGTCATTTAATCTATGTAACCTATGTCTCTGAAAAATATTATTATGATGATAATATTATCTGGACTACATCCAACAGTGCTCAGGGGTTGCTCCTGGCCCTGCACTCAGAAATGTCACTCTTAGTGGGAATAGGGGATCATATTAGGTGCTGGGATTGAACCTAGGTTGGCTACATCAAGACAAGTGCCCTACCTGCTATAATATCTCTCTGGCTCCTGAAAAATATTAACAATAAATCATAGCAATTTTTTTTTTTTGGTTTTGGTTTTTGGGTCACACCCGGCAGCGCTCAGGGGTTACTCCTGGCTCCATGCTCAGAAATTGCTCCTGGCAGGCACGGGGGAACCATATGGGGCACCGGGATTCGAACCGATAACCTATTGCATGAAAGGTAAATACCTTACCTCCATGCTATCTCCCGGGCCCAAATCATAGCAATTTTATATTAAACCACAAGCTAAACAATAAACTAAGTGTTATAGATCTATAAGTTATTTCCAACTCTTAAACTAATACTGTACAAACTATTTAGTCACTAGACATGTGATTAAAAGTACCAGGCAATGAGCTGAACATATCATGAAAACAAAACACTGTAACTGGCTGCAAAGAATTTATAATCTAGTGAGGTAGAGGGAATGAAAAAAAGGTGATTGAATATGGATCAAAGGAGTCGGAGAGATAACATGGAGGTAAGGCGTTTGCCTTGCATGCAGAAGGACAGTGGTTCAAATCCTGGTATCCCATGTGGTCCCCTGAGCCTACCAGGAGCGATTTCTGAGCATAGAGCCAGGGGTAACCCCTGAGCACCGCTGGGTGTGACCCCCAAAACAACAACAACAACAACAACAACAACAACAACAAAAGAATATGGATCAAAAATCCCAATGAATACACACAGCAGTGAGAGAAGCTGGTGCCAGAAAATGAAATGGGTAGTAGAGGAAGGCATTCTAGAAGGAGAAAGAAAGCAAAGGCAAAGTGACATATTGCAGTAAATTACTGAAGTAATGAAATAGTTGCATTTGAGCAAGACTGGTGGTTTAGTGTATTTTATTATCTTATTTAATTTTCGCAATCATTATAAGATACTATAATTACTATTCCAAGATGAGAACAATAAGGTTGCGACTCTAGCTGATCTAAGATTACAACATCAATTAGTAACAGAACCAGATTTTGCAAGACTAAAGAATTTATCTGTATGTTGTTTCCAAAACCTTCCACTTGAATCACCTTTAAATGTCCCAAGGTGAACTAATACAAAATCATGATATGCTACAGATAAATCTGCCACAGATTTTATAATCCATAGAAGATTCTTCAATTTGAAATTTTAAACCATGATTTATTGATTTTTCATTAAACTTCCCCCCCCCCCAGTTTTTAAGCCTGCTAATTCTCAGGGGTTACTCCTGGCTCTGTGCTCAGAATTTTCTCTTGGCTTGGAGAACCATCTGGAATGCCAGAGCTTGAACACAAGTTGGTCAAGAGCAAGGCAAATACTCTACCCACTGTGCTATCGCTTTGGTCCCACATTAAACATATTTTGCATTTTTATTATTTTTATTTTTGGTGTTCAGGCCATACCAGTGGTGCTCAGGGGTTATATCTAGCTCTTAGCTCAGAAATTACTCCTGGCAGGTCAGGTGGGGGTGTATATGGGATGACCGGATCAAACGCAGGTCAGCCATGTGCAAGGCAAACACCCTACCTGCTATGTTATCACTCTGGCCCCTATTTTTTTCATCTTTATTTATTTATTTTTGCTTTTTGGTCCATAACTGGTAATGTTTAGGGCTTACTCCTGACTCTTCACCCAGGAATTACCCCTGGCAGTGCACAGGGACCACATGAGATGCTGGGGATTAAACCTGGGTTAACACACTCTCTCCATACTGTACTATCACTCCAGCCCCATGTACTTTTTTCTTTAGTTTGTTTTGCTTTTATTTTATTTATTTTATGGTTTTTGGGTCACACCCAGTGGCGTTCAGGGCTTACTCCTGGCTCTGCACTCAGAAATCACTCCTGGAAGGCACGGGGGACCATATGGGATGCCGGTATTAGAACCATAGTCCATCATGGATTGGCTGTATGCAAGGCAAATGCCCTACTGCTGTGCTATCTCTCCAGCCCCTTTAATTTGTGGGGGTTTTGTTTGTTTGTTTGTTTGGTTTGGTTTTTGGACCACACCTGGCATCACTCAGGGGTTACTCCTGGCTATCTGCTCAGAAATAGCTCCTGGCAGGCACGGGGGACCATATGGGACACCAGAATTCGAACCAACCACCTTAGGTCCTGGGTCGGCTGCTTGCAAGACAAACGTCGCTGTGCTATCTCTCCAGCCCCTATTTTGTTTTTTTAACTCAACAAAAGATGCTGATTTATTTTAGCTTGATAAGATGAACTTTAAACATTTAACTAAACATAAGGATATTTATAAGGATTCATAAATATAAGGATTTCATAAGCATAAAGACCCTCAGTTCAATTGATCCAAGTAAGAAAGATTTTATCAAACGTGGCTACTGATTGTGTCAGTTATATGGAGATGAATCAATATGCTCTTGAAAGGGCCTATACCACACTAGTCCAATACTTTAAATCCTCAAAGGTAACAGGACATCAGCAAGTGGAAATTAGTAGTTGCAGGCCTCAGGCTCTGTGTACATAACTTTTCCTTTCTTTGGTCAGGATCTTGGTTATCACCAGTATAAATGCTGATGTGGTGTTGTCTCTTTGCTGTTCAACTTGCTCCAATGTGTGACAACCTATCTGAAATTATGTCACTGAGTCTCTTTCAGTCTGTGTGCCAGAGATTCTCTCAACCTGGCATTTTTTAGACTCCAACCAGACTTCTTTGCTTCGACTTTGTCACTGTCTGGATATAAAATTCTGCCTGATCTGCAGACTGTTCAGGCCTATGAGTCCAACCTCTTTCTGCCTTCCACGTAGGTGAGCAACCCTGCAATCTGTCTGGACATAGGTGAATATTTTATTTAGTTTTTATGCATTAAAATATCTATGAAAAAAATTGACTTTTCTTCAGTGCAGTGAAATCCTTAAATAGTATATTTTAGAGGATCTTCTATCCATATATTTGGAGGGTAAGACACATAAAACTATTATCTTCTTCAAATTATCAAATAGGCCTTTCTAGATAGTTTGAAAGGGAGTTAAATGATTACTGTAGTTCTTTTTTTTTTTTCTCTCTTTATTGTGTGTATCCAAAGTGGTACTTCGGAGGTCTGGTGGGAGTCCCTCCTGGCAATTCTCACCAGCAGTTCCATGCAAGGGTCAATAGTGTCAATATTGTTTGGACCTTGAAGTACCAGGGATTGATCAGCGCAGCCTGGAGTCACTTAGGGGAACCCAAGACTGCACCTGATAATGTTTAGAGAAACATGTGATACCAGGGATAGAGTTGGGGTCAGCTACATGCAAGGCAGGTTCCTTAATGACTCTACTATCTCTTAGCCCTATTGTAATTCTTTTTTGTTGTTGTTTTATTTGGGGGACACATCTGACTGCACTTAGGAGTTACTCGTGACTTTATGCTTATAAATTACTCCTGTCAGGTTGAGATGCTGGGGATCCAACCTGGGTTGGGTACAAGAAAGGTAAATATTCTACCTGCTGTAGTATCACTTCACCCCAATTGTAATTCTCTTATTCAATGACCCAACAATATTTAATAAGCACTTACTGGGGCCGGGCAGTGGCGCTGGAGGTAAGGTGCCTGCCTTGCCTGCACTAGCCTAGGACGGACAGAAGTTTGATACCCCAGTTTCCCATATGGTCCCCCAAGCCAGGAGTGACTTCTGAGCGCATAGCCAGGAGTAACCCCTGAGTGTCACCGGGTGTGGCCCAAAAACCAAAAAAAAAAAAAAAAGCACTTACTATGTGCTCAGCATTATATTATGTGCTGACAATAACATGTTTTATCTAATGGTATTTTATAATCTAGTAGAGCTACATTAAACAGTGCTTGCAGAACTCAATTATTATAAGTATGGCAAAATCGACTTGAACAAGATACAACTATAGCTAAGAGGGGTATGATGAGAATCCTAGGTAGATGAAATAGCATGAAATGTGCCAAGATCCTGTGGCAGAAAAGAAAGTTAAGAATTGAGATAAGGAACCGGAGAGCTAGCACAGCAGCCTTTGCCTTGCAAGTAGCTGATCCAGGAGCAAAGGTGGTTAGTTCGAATTCTGGTGTCCCATATGGTCCCGCCTGCCTGCCAGGAGCTATTTCTGAGCAGACAGCCAGGAGTAACCCCTGAGCATTGCTGGGTGTGGCCCAACCCCCCCCCCAAAAAAAAAAGAATTGAGACAAAAGGACCAGAGAGATAGCACAGTGGTAGGGTGTTTGCTTTGCACGCAACCGATCCAGGAAGGATGGTGGTTCGAATCCTGGCATCCCATATGGTCCCTCATGCCTGCCAGGTGTGGCCCCTTCCTCCCCCAAAAAGAAAGAATTGAGACAGAAAAGCCCATGGCGGCAGAATCTAAATTAGTGATGAGGAGAAGGAAAACAAATTAGACTAAAGATCGAAGTTGTGGACTGGAGAGATAGTACAGGCATTAAAGGCATTTACCTGGCTTGGGGTGGTTCTGGTTAAATCCCTGCCACCATATGGTTCCCTGAATGCCACTAGGGGTCACTCATGAGTACAGAAGAGCCTTTAAACACTACCAGATTGGTTCAACTTCTACACCTCCAAATAAACAAGTAGAAAATATACCCGCAAAATGTTTTAGTTGAAAGGGATTTTTATTTTTATTTATTTTTTGATGATACATCAGCTAAGGATGTTATAACAAGATAGAAAAGGAGGGGCCGGGTGGTGGCGCTGGAGATAAGGTGCCTGCGCTAACCTAGGACGGACCGCGATTCGATCCCCCGGTTCCCCATATGGTCCCCGGTGCCTGCCAGTAGCGACTTCTGAGCGAATAGCCAGGAGTAACCCCTGAGCATCACCGGGTGTGGCCCAAAAACAAAACAAAACAAAACAAAAAAGATAGAAAAGGAAACAGAATGGCTTAAACAACAAATACTTTTTTTTTTTTTTTTTTTTGGTTTTTGGGTCACACCCGGCAGTACTCAGGGGTGGTTACTCCTGGCTCCATGCTCAGAAATTGCTCCTGGCAGGCACGGGGGACCATATGGGGCACCGGGATTCGAACCGATGACCTTTTGCATGAAAGGCAAACGCCTTACCTCCATGCTATCTCCCGGGCCCCTAAACAACAAATACTTATTTCCTGCAGTTCTGACGATTGGACAGCTTTGGTTTTTGGACAGAAACCAATTTTTGGCTTGCAGATACCTATCTTATCTCTGTGCCCTCATGCACTTGAGAGAAAAATAAAACAAATTCCCTGATTTCCATTCTTCACATGAGGACTTAATACTTATAACTGATTTAAACTATATTACCATTAGAAGGTCCCTTTGCCAACAATTAGGACCTATGGGGAATTCTTTTTTTTTTTTTTGTATGTCTAAATACAATCTAAATACAAGCCACTGTAAATTCAACTATGAATAACTTTGTAAATTATGGTGCTTTAATAAAATAAAGGTATAAAAATTACTGTTTATGATTCAAAAGAGATGAGGCCCACATGTCAGAAGAAAACACTGAATAGGTAATTTGGGCCAGAGAAATAGTACAGTGATTAAGGCATTTGCTTTACATGCAGTCAACCCAGATTCATTTCCTGACATATGGTCCACAAGACTGCTGTCATGATTGAGTGCAGAGATAAGATTAACCTCTGAGCACAGTTGGGTGTGCTCTCCTCTCTCCAAAGTAAAAGGTAATTTCTTGCTCAATATTCTGGAAAGTGTGACCCTGCCAGGTCACACTTGAAAAAGCTTCAGGGTCAGATCAGAGCCAGGAAGAGGTGCTATGAGAGCTATTACTGTAGCTCTCTGGAAAAAGGGGGAGTAAGTGAATTCTTTCAGAAAACTGGATTATAGGGGTTACTGCTAGCTCTCTGGCCCTGGGGTGATTAAGGCAGAGGGATGCTGTTTCCTGCATCTTGAGAATTAGAATGAGGAGGTAGGTTAGAATAGAGCTTGAATTGCTTTGCCTGAAAAAGGCACCGTCCAGGATGAGCTGTCTGTGATAACTTAGAACAGACTATGCCTGGGGAGTGTCCCTCTTAGACCCTGGATGCCAGACACCAAGAATTAAAAACTGTTGTTCTAGACAGAATGTCAACTAAATCCTAATTCCTATGTTGGAAATTATAATCCCCAATCAGGATTGGGGAACCCAATGGAATTAATTTCCTTTTTCTTAAGAAAGATACCAGAAGGGGCTGGAGAGATGAATAGAGATCAAGGCATTGTCAAACAGGTGACCAACTCATTTGATTGCTGGCACCACATATAAGATTCCCCACACATTCCAAGAGTGATCCCTGAGTACAGAGTCAAATATAAGTCCTGAGTATTGCTGGGTGGAGAGGATAGAGGGAAATAAAGGGAAGGGAAGAGAAGGGAGGGGAAAAGGAAATGGAAGGGACTGGAAGGGAAGGGAGGGGAAGGACAGGGAGGGGAATTGGAGGAAAAGAGGGTAGAGGGACTAAATGAAGAGAGAGAAAGGGAGGGGGGAGAAAGAAGGGGAGAGTGAAGGAGTAAAAAGGAGAAAGAGGGAAAGAGGGAGAAAAGAGAGGGAGAGAGATAGAAGAAGGGGGAAGTGAGAAGAGAGAGAGAGAGAGGAGGGAGGAAGGAAGGAAGCAGAATTTTACAGATGGAGACTGCCTGCCCACCAGAAGAGCCTTCCTACCAAACAGAACTATGTCAGCAGCCTAATCTCATATACTGAGTGTCTAGAACTATGAGAAAACAAATGTTCACTTGTTTAAACCACCAAGTCCACAGGACTTTGTATGGCAGCTTGTGCTGACTGGTAGAGTAAACACACAGTGCCTGAAGAGAGGTGTGTGTGCAAGACTGATGAAAATGGCAGTGTTAGGGTGCAGGGTATGGGAGTCCTTCTAAGGCTAATGAAAGTTACTACTTGGATACAATGGCAGATTCAGGAATAGACATGAATGATTAGGCTGAAGAAGTACTTGCCAAGCAAAATAACCAGGAATCAACTGACATAAAGGGTAGAGAAAGAAATTACCTAAGATTACTTTCAAATGTCTTGCCTTGATGTCTTGATGGTGTTGAAATGAAAACAGAAAATTCCAAGAACAATGTTCAATAATTAGGTCTATGAAAGAGCCAACTAGGTACCTAGAAATAGAACTTTGTAGCTCAGGAGAAAGGTCTGGACTCCAGACATTGATTACTTGCTTATTTATTTAAGGAAACGAAATTGAAAATTTTTTAAATGAGCATGTATTTAATCTTATTTATTGGCACCCTCATGATGCTTAGAGGTTATTCCTGGCTCTGTGCTCAGAAATCACTCTGAGAACTTAGGGGAACATATGTCGTGACAAGGATCAAATGCAGATTGTCCATGTGCAAGGCAAATGGCCTATCTGCTGTACTATTGTTCTGGCCCCAGGACATGCATTTTAAAATCTAGACATAAACTCTTATTTTAAAGCCACAACTAAAAAAGTTAGGACTTAACAAAGGCATAGATGCTGAATTTGATGCTGAATTTGGAGAGGTAGGAGGGTGTTTGTTTATAAAGCTTGAGTTCAGGATGGACTTGAACTATGGGAAATATGAAAGTAGTTTGAGACATAAAAGGAACACTCCCCTTCACCAGTGCAACATTCCCACTACCAATGCACCCCATATCCCTCCTCCCTCACCCCCTGCCTGTATTTGAGACAGGCAAGTGTCAAGCCTTTTGAAAAGCAGAGTCTGAATTTTCTACAACATCTCTGCATGAAATAAGTATGCCATTACTGTCACCTCTCCTCATCCCTCAGGGATGTTTCCTTAACACTGACAGGTTGCTCTTGAACTGGCATTTGTATACCTCCTGACTTTGCTCCTCCTTCCACATACAATACAAAGCTACTCCATTATGTAGCGATCTGCTTCAGCCTTCCAGTGAATTGAAACACTCTTTGTGAATACAAACACCACCCCCAATCAGCTAAGCTGGATCTACCCATTTTCAGAAGGTGAAACATATTATTAATAAGTTTTTATTCTGGTTATATGTTGAAGCAATATTTGCTGGTTATATCTGGCTCAAGAAATATAATACTAAAATTCTTTTTATCTATATCACTCTAATCTGGCTTTACTAAAAATGGTTATTAGAAAAATTTGAATGACATATACAGCTCACGTGTTTTCTCTACATAATGGAAGTTTTTATGCTAGTGATGAGGAACAAGAGAGTCAAAGGGGAACCAGAAAATTATTATATATGGTTTTCTTAGAGCAAGAGTGAATAAAAATTCTTGCATAGGGGCCAGAGAAAGTAGCTAGGACAATTACCTTACCTGTTGACCTAGGCTTGATTCCTGACACCCATGTAGTCCCCTGATCCTGTGAGCAGAGTCAGAAGTGAGCACTGCCAGGTATTCCCCAAACAAAAAACAAAACAAAAATCCTTAAGTAGTTCTAATCTTACTACATGAGCAAGAATACACTGTTTTTGATGAACTGAACTTTGTCTTTTTGTGTGTGTATGTATGTGTTTGGTTGTTGTTGTTGTTTTTTTCTTTTCTTTTATTTTAGGTCACACCCAGCGATGCTAAGGGATTACTCCTGGTTCTGTGCTGAGAAATCGCTCCTGGCAGGCATGAGGGACCACTGTCAGTCCTGAATCGGCTGTGTGCAAGGCAAACGCTCTACCACTATGCTATCTCTACAACTCCTGAACTATGTCTTTTTTAAGCATCTCACTGGAATTCTATACTTTACTCATCATGCATGGGAACCTGCCTTGTGGCTGACCTGAGCTTGATTCCTGGCATCTCATATGATCCCCTGAACACACTGCCAGGAGTAATTCCTAAATGCAGAGACAAGAGTAACCACAAAACCAAAGTAAATAAATACACAAATAAATTAAAATAAAATTATGCATCCCCTCACCGAGGTGTTCAGAGCATTACATCACTCATATATACTTTCTATGGACGGCTTATTTATTTGCTTGACTCTGACAATTTAGTTGTTTTGACCTGAAGCCAAAACTCTAGGAATTACTATTTATTTTCTTCAGTCTCTTGTCTTTGCTCACAACTAAAGTGTTTTTAGATTCAGATAAATTTAGCATTTAGTAAAATTGCTGTTACCGACCTGCATTTCGTATTTCAGGGTCATGTGGAAGCACCAGGATCCAAGTCCTACCACTGAAATTAAAACAAATAAAAACAATTAGCATGATATTCTTGGGGTTGACCAGTCACCTGAAAAGCCAGTAGAGCAACATTTCAAAGCAATAGATTTTAAGAACAAAATATTGAGGCAGAAGACAGCAGTCTTTGAGTCAATTCTATAATTATGAGGTTTTGGTGTACAATAAAGCAAGTATCGTAAACACATGACACTTTCTACTGAACAGTTTACAAGATTATTATTACTACATTATCCATGTAGTAAAATTCCATTCTTTCCATAAAATACATTACTTCATGTGCTGGATAGGGCATAGTGCTCATAGCTAATTAGCTTCTCCTCAGCACTTCCTTGCACTTCTGTTCCAAATACCTAACTAAGAGCCATTCAGCTATGTTTGTTCCCAAACTTATAATGCCACTATTCTTAGTTAGAAATATGACTGCAAGACAACTATTGATTCAACAAAAAAGTATTTAAAGTCCTTCAAATACACTTACTAAAACTGAGCTCCTAAAGGTGGAAAGATGGCACAGGGGTTAAGACACTTGCTATGCAGGCAGCCAACCATGATTTGATCCCCTGAATGCCATAGTCCTTCAAGCACCATCAAGAGTTACCCATGAGCATAATTGGGTATAGCTCCAAGTTCTCTAAACCCCAATAAAAAATGCTCAGCACATCGATTAACATACACTAATACTTTTTAAACTTTATTTAAACACTGTAGTTTACAAAGCTGTTCATAATATAGTTGTATCAGGCATTTATTTTTTTTTGTGTTTGTTTTTGGGCCCCACCTGGTGATGCTCAGGGGTTACTCCTGGCTATGCGCTCAGAGGTCACTCCTGGCTTGGGGGACCATATGGGACACCGGGGGATCGAACCGCGATCCATCCAAGGCTAGCGCAGGCAAGGCAGGCACCTTACCCCCAGCGCCACCGCCCGGCCCCTCCATTTTAAAACTTTAAAATGCTTTTTGTATCACATCTGGAAGTGCTCAGGGCTTATGTCTGACTGTGTTCAGACATCAGTTCTGGTGGGCTCAAGGGACTCTATGGGGTGCTAGGGATCAAATCATCGTTGGCTGCATGTAATACAAATACCAATCTGCTGTAGTACTATCACTTTGACCCCCAAAGTTTTTTTTAATGTAAGAAAAAAAAAGTAAAATTGTCAACAGGATATGACATTCAAAGGCCAAGCCTACATCAAATAACTGTTCATGATTATATAACTATATGTTTTAGTTAAACTAAAGTAAATATATACCATATATACCAATAATTTCATGTTTGACTTTTAAAATTAAACGAGCAAAATCAGTATCATCAAACCTGGTAATAGGTCTTCTTACTGTGATTAAATTCAGTTTAACAATCATTTACATGGGACTGGAGTGGTGGCGCAACAGTAGGGCATTTGCCTTGCAAACAGTTGACCTAGGACAGATCACCATCCCCCGGTGTCCCATATGGTCCCCCAAACCAGGAGTGATTTCTGAGCACATATCCAGGAGTAACCCCTGAGCATCACTGTATGTGGCCCAAAAACAAACAAACAAAAAATTCCCAATCATTTACTGAAATTCTATTAGTCAAATTCAGTTACAGATCCAGTCAGGGGCCTCAATGAAGCATATAATCTATTGGAGGAGACAGACAAATAATTAGGAAATGTCAGAACACAAAAGTATAATAAAGGGGTATAGAGGGCCATGAGAGCACAGGAGAGAGGACTTAAGAAGGAAATCAGACATTAGCACTACTAAAACCATGGTACCTAACCTAATTAAAAACAAGAAGAAAGTCAGAGAAAATGAGATGATGTAAGATGTCTGAGTTAGCCTAACACACATGGTGTGTGACATCACTTGAGAAATATTTCAGACTTTGTTACTTTTACTTATAGATGACTATAAGTATATATATGTACTTATATATGTATATATAATATATATTATAATATACATATAATATATAATATATGTGTATATATAATAATAAGTATATATGTACATATATATGTAATTATATATAATCCCATAATATTTTTGCTGCTAAAATGAAATGAGAGGGACCGGAGTGATAGCATGGAGGTAAGGTGTTTGCCTTTCATGCAGAAGGATGGTGGTTCGAATCTCGGCATCCCATATGGTCCCCTGTGTCTGCCAGGGGTGATTTCTGAGAATAGAGAAAAATGAAATGAGAGACAAAGAGTTTACACTTAATTTACTAAAAAAAAATGAAGAACAGTTGGTATTTTCTTTTTTGTTTTGTTTTGTTTTGTTTTTTGTTTTGTTTTTGGGCCACACGGTTTGATGCTCAGGGGTTACTCCTGGCTATGTGCTCAGAAATCGTTCCTGGCTTGGGGGGACCATATGGGACGCCAGGGGATCGAACCGGGGTCCATTCTACACTAGCGCTTGCAAGGCAGACACCTTACCTCTAGCGCCACCTCTCCGACCCTCAGTTGATATTTTCTTTTTTTTTTTTTCTTTTTTTGTTTTTTGGTTTTTTGGGCCACACCCAGTGACGCTCAGGGGTTACTCCTGGCTATGCGCTCAGAAGTCGCTCATGGCAGGCACGGGGGGACCATATGGGAACCGGGGGATCGAACCGTGGTCCGTCCCAGGCTAGTGCAGGCAAGGCAGCAGGCACCTTACCTCCTGCGCCACCTCCCGGCTCCCAGTTGATATTTTCAAAGGAGAAATCAGAAGGTGCAAAGATGGGAAAATTACTTAATGAACTGGTGAGATATGCAAAGTCATACACGACTTAAATATTAAAGTGATATTATAAAGAGTAAGAATAATGTAAAGTAAAAACTTACTCCTCTTCTCTAATCATATATATTTTATATATTTCAATACATATATTTATATATAAATAAATGTATTTATTTATATTTTATATATATTTTAATACAGAATGACTATTTCAAATGACCTTTTTGTTGTTTGCTTGGCTGGTTTTTTTTTTGGTTTTGAGCCAGGGGTTACTCCTGGCTCTCTGCTCAGAAATCACTTCTGGAAAGCTCAGGGAACCATATGGGATGCCGGGGATAGAACCCGGATAAGCCGCGTGAAAGGCAAATGCCTTATCACTGTACTATTGCTCGGCTTCAATTCTTTGTTTTTTACCCACACTTTTTCAAACTTCTCCTGTAACTGTAAATAGTTTGAAATGTTTAAACTTGTTTGTTTTTGTTTTTGTTTTTGGGTCACATCCGGCAGTGCTCAGGGGTTACTCCTGGCTATCTGCTCAGAAATAGCTCCTGGCAGGCACGGGGGACCATATGGAACGCGGGGATTAGAATCAACCACCTTAGGTCTTGGATGGGCTGCTTGCAAGGCAAACGCCGTTGTGCTAACTCTCTGGCCCCGAAATGTTTAATTTTTAAGAAATTTCTGGGGCCGGAGAGATAGAATGGACGTAGGGCATTTGCCTTGCATGCAAAAGGATCGTGGTTCGAATCCTGGTATCCCATATGGGTCCCCCGAGTCTGCCGGAGCGATTTCTGAGTGTAGAGCCAGGAGGAACCCCTGGGTACCTCTGGGTGTGACCCCCAAAACCAAAAAAAAAAAAAAAAAAAAAAAAAAAAAAAAAAAAAAAA
>PVKC010030820.1:0-14722 GCA_004027635.1 Crocidura indochinensis
CCATCAGAAAGAATAAAGCTGGAGAGAATGTCTGGGATTGGCAGATCTTAAACATCTATGGTTTTTGGAGTAGAGAGACTAATGTCCAGCTCCAGGCAATACTCTGAGGAGACAATAAACGTAGGAAGAAATAGTTGAGTGTTTTTGGAGAAGGAGGTCCCTAGGGATTTTGGGTCCCTGGCAAGATAACCTTGCCAGGATTTCTCAACCTTGTCAAAGATGAACAAATATCAAAACATGGACCAGAGGTAAAGAAATCTACCATTGGTATGTTGGATATGAGAATATCCAAGAAACCAGTAAGTGTAGCTGAAGAGTTGATAGTCCACGGAGAGTGTTGGAAAGGGATGATTTAAGTAGTCTTAATTTAAATTACCTGAATGCAGGCATCAGCAAAGAACTCTTTGCTGATGAGGGTCCTGTATTCACTTTTTTTTATCCGCCATCTCTCTCAGAGCAAGACAATTCAGAGTCTCTGCCCTAGCTTCCTCTTCCCTTATCACATTCCTCTTTGAGATGTCAAGACCTACTCAGACTTGATTAGTATTATATAGGTATTGCCCTTCCTCCCATGTTGATTGTCTCTGAACAATACTGTACATGAAGGATAGTAAGGGCAATCAGTCCATGAGGTTGGGAGACCCCTGACTCTATGCTTTTTGTTCTCTTATGTCTGTCTTGTTTTCTTAATGCTTACAGCACTCATGCTTCAGGCCCATTCATATGGGGCTGGACTCCAGCACAGTTGAAATGCACTTGTTTTATAGAAAATTGAAGAATAGTCTATCAGTTCATGAACTGTAAGATGGCATTGGCTGTTCTCCAACTAGTTTTATATTTCATTAAGAAAGAAATTGGCTATTATAATTGTAACATAATCCTATTGCATAGCTTGACATTTTTATTTTGTGATTATAATTTTTTCTAGTTTCTCTAGGCATAAAAGTTTTTTCTAATTATACATTTTATCCATACTACTGAAAATGAAATGAAAACATAAGCAAAATTAAGTTTTATGTATTCCCAATGCCTTTTTCCTACTAATTTTTAAATTTATTTTGGTTTTAGAGCTATGCAAGGCAGCACCTGGGGCTGCTCTGGATTCAGTGCTTAGAAATAATTCTGGTGTATGATAACTACATACTGTCAGGCATGGAACCTGAAGCTTTGTCGTGCAAAGCATGTGTTCCAGCCATTACAGCCAGCTGCCCTGGTCTCATTTTCCCAAAATCTTACTCTTTGGAATCTTGTTTTGATTCAGAGTACACTGGTATGCTAGTTTTTATTTCTAGCATCTTTTTCTGTGTTGTGAAAATGCAAGAATTGTAATCTTTATTACTACTAGGTTTGACCACTGTCTCTAGAGTTTCTAAGTTACTTAGAAGCTAAATTGCTTCTCTTGATCTTGATCAGGAAGTGTCAATGACACTGCAACTGTATGTCACATAGTGACAGTGGTGATAAGACACCTTTGATTATAAAAAACAGCCCAGTTTCAGAGACATAAATGAAGGACACAACCCTAGAATAGATGAGTGATATTTTTATTTTTGCACACTCTGTTATATTTATAATAGTGATAGTTTTAAGTCTACTTTCTAATATTTTAAAGACCAATGATAAAAAAGTCTCCCAAGTGTGTACATTTTTTAAGATTACACAACCTTGAAGGCTTTATAAAGTAAGTTTGAACTTACAATACGACAATTTAAGTAGGGTCTTCAGGATACATGATTGGGCTTGTGAAAATGATTCCTTAAATCACATAAATGTGCAACTATATTCTACCTTTGCCTCAATAGCATCACTTTGTTTGCACTGCCAAAGAGACATAAGACTAGTGCAGAAATAGAGATATAGGATGTATTTATTTTATCATGAACAACTCTCATCTTTAATTTTTGAATTAACCTAGTGCTAAATGTCTAAATGATGCATAGATCAATGAAATTCTACTAAACTGGATGGTGTGGGATGCCACTTAATTTGTTGAGTATTGAATCACTTATAAAATTGGCAGGTTAAATTGCATCATCTTTCAACACTGACACTACTTATAATATCTACGGGGAAAATCTGATGACTTGTCTTTTCTGAGGAAAGGCAAAATGAAAATGATGCAAGTGGAATGATTAGCAATGAATTGACCATTGAAATTTCAGATTTATCAAAATGTATTTATGCCCAAGCAAAGGACTATTTAGCTACTCTGGATAATTATGACTGTTTTCTTCCAGTAATGTCTTCAATGGAGAAAGCTGAAGATTTAAGTTTTTCTGTCATTGAACTTATTTTATTGTGGGTTTTCTTGAAGAATAATGCTGATCCTACACCTCAGAAGCAAGCTACGAATCTTGCTACCATCTTGCAAAGAGAATCCTCAAATTTTGCTTTCTTCTTAAGAATTATTTACTTTCCCCTGCTCTGTTTTCTCCACAAGATCCACATTTGTGTGTATGTATATATACATATATATATGTAATATGTGTGTGTACACATAAAATTTTCTGATCTATTTATCTAAGCATCATATATCCATATATATAGATATGGATCTTAGGGAGGAAACAGAAGAGGAGAATGTATATATTTATAAATATATAGTTCATAAAAATCTATCATATATTATAATATATTTTATATTTAATATATAATAGCACATCCCATGTCCTGCTGATTCTGAATATATATGTGTATATATGTACATATATATATGCAGCAGGGAGGAGAAAGCAAGGGGAAATTTTTCTATATAAAAATATAGATATTTGCTCCTGCCCTGCTATATTTTAAAAAAGCCTAACAACTCTCTTTTTTTGTTTGTTTTTATGGCCACACCCAGAGGCATTCAGGGGTTACCCTTGGCTTTGCCTTAGAAATTACTCCTGACAGATTTAGGGGACAATATGGGATGTCGGGATTGAACTCTGATCAGTTGCATGCAAGGCAAAAGCTCTTCCTGCTGTGTTATCACTCTGGCCCTTAACAATTCTCTTTTTATTATGTATTTATATTGCGATGAACTGTATGAAAACATATGAAGTGTCTCAAAATACACAAAGATGATTGTTTCTAGACTTCACTTAATGTAAACAGGGCCACATATATGCTGCAATCCTTGTTCCAGACTAGTACTATTCCATATTTATGTTAAAAATTTTCTCTTCGAGTGCTAAGCTGAATGTGGCCCAAAAACTAGAGAAGAGAGAGAGAGAGAGAGAGAGAGAGAGAGAGAGAGAGAGAGAGAGAGAGAGAGAGAGAGAAGAGACGGTTTCGGTAGGAGGAAGAAAACATATTTTATTTTATTGGTTGAATTGGTGGAGGGTAGGAGTGGGAGATGCCCACAGCTTCCTTTTCACCTTCGAGATTCTTTTGTCATTTCTTCGGGTTCTTTGCCCCAACAATAGTTTATTCAGTGAACTCCTAGTCTAGTTTTCTGAATATGCATTTTGCAACAGAATATTAAAATTCTAGATTCTGGCTACCAGTGTCTTTACGTTTCTGGTAAACTGTAGACATGTAGATTCCTAGCAACAAGATCAGACCTTTTGGGCTATGTTTCCCAATAAACTACTATAGTCAGTTTCTCACCTTTGGGATTTCAGAGAGTTTAGGGATACCTGGCATCTGAGTGGTACTCTTGAACCATCTCCCTTGGTATAAACCATCATCCCATGGTATAAACAGAGACCATATGCGTTGCTTGGGAAGGTAGAGGAAAGGAACTGCCAGAGGTGAGAAAGTCTTAAACATTCCCTAATCTCAATCTTTTCTATCTTTTCTCTCTCTTCATGAACTTCCTCTATCACAAAAATTTTTTTGATCGAACCATATTTTTTCTGGCATTAGCTGTGAGGAAATAAATCCAAGTAATGGAAAGTTCTCTGTTTGCTGTATTTTCTTTTTGCTTTCTCTTATATACTCCAGCAGGAGGTGGCAAGCAAAAACTCTTAGAATAAGCTTTATTCACTCTGGCAAATCTCTTATAGGTGTCACTTTATACTTAGAACACTTGGCAAGAAATGCTTTCTGTTTAGAGTCACAGATGAAATATAAGCTAGAAAGAATTGCATTTTACTTCATCATGTTGATCTTTAAATCTTTGTCCTCCATTTTAAATTTATTTTAGTTAACAATATTATCCAATTTTAGTGTTATAGTTTGATATCTCCATATTTGTATAGTTTTCATTCTACCCACCACCAAAGTTCCAATATGGCCCACGATTAAAAGGACCCTTTAACCCACCCCCTTCCATAATCTACTTATTTATTACTGGAAACCACTAGTTCTTACTGAATCTAGAGGCTGGTTTTGTCAGTTATATTTGGTTTAATAATTCTTATTCCATTTATGAATGAAATAATCCAATAAGAGTAATTGTGTCTCACTTTCTTAGTTTAGTATAATCACTTCAAGTTTGTACTTAAATAGTACAGGAATAGTCTAGTATTTCTTTTAATTCAGTGTAGTATTTCTTGATTATACATATCACATCATTTTTACCTATTCATTTGTCTATGGGCATTTTTATTGATTCTATATTTTGACTTATGTAATATTGCAGCTATGAATATGAAAGTGAATGTATCTGTTCAAATTCTGTTTTAATAACCTTCAAATAATACTTGGAATTTGAAATTGTTGGATTATAATAATATTTCTGTTATCTTTATAGAGTTTTTAGAAACTGCACAAATTTACATTCCCAACAACGATTGTATTTTAATATCCTGCTGTGGGGCCTTTCCTTCAAAGACTTTCTTATGGAGTCTATATTTCCCACATTATACTGCCTTACTAGTCTAATTCCCTTCTGTATCTTTTTGTATCCTAATAATTTAAATATAGTGTTCTTCTTTATTGAATTGAAAATTTTTTACCAGTGACTTTGGTTAACAAGTGTGAAAATGTTTATCCAGTGAGATTTCTGTAGTACTTCAAACATTCATTAATCATATCTCTTTCTGATTTATTTAAAAATATACTTTTAGAACTTTAATTTTATTTCTGGTTCATACATTGGGATTGCTAGAACATTTAGTTCTTATAAATTAGTTCTGTTGTCAACATGATTCTAACCCATATTGAAAAATTTAGTCTAAACAATTTACACATCCTGATTCATTGAACAATTTCCTTCTCTAACCCAGAAAGAAATCCAATGAATTTGAATCAGTAGAAGTGCTTAAGAAAATTCTAAAAACTATGATTGTGATTTTTATGAATTCATTTGTGATTCCAATACATGGCTTTATGGGTAATAGCAAATAAGGAGTTTTGAAGCACTCTTTTTGTGTGGAACTTATGAATTACAAAAGAATCTTTCACATTTTAACAGAATACTTCACAGCTTAATAGAGAATTATTGATTTATTTAAAAAAAAGTCTTGCTTGGGACCAGAGCCATGGTACAGATATCTGGTAGGGTGTTTGCTCTGCATGTGGCTAGTTTGGGTTTGATCTCATAATCCCATATGGTTTCTAAAAATAGTCAGGAGTGATTCCTGAGTATAACTGCAGGAACATTGCTGAGTGCAGTCCCAAAACCAAACATAAATAAGTAAATTATAAGAAAAATTTGCTTTTTGACATTAAAGTATTAAGTTCCATTTAAGTCAATTTTCTTAGTAATATTAGAACTAGATATATATGTATATATATGTTATATATAGCAGTCTGGAGTATCTGGGTAATAGAATATTAAACTATACAACTATATGAAGTACCCATACTTTATATTTAACATATAATATACTACTATATGCAATATGGTAGTGGAAACTTTAAATACTAATGTATTTATATAATGTATTTACATGATATATTATGATGTATTATATTATAAAAAACAGATAAAGTCAAACATAAAGTTTTAAACTGCTATTAAAGGGTAAATAATGATACTGAATATAAGATAAAAATATGAAAAATAAAGGCAATATAAAATGGCCTTTATTGATAATTTAATGGCTACTTAAATTACATAGTCCATGCACATGGCAATAGAACCCAAAATTATTAGAAATAGCTTAATAATAAATGAAGACCCAACTTTTTTTTTTCTTTTGGTTTTTGGGCCACACCCAGTGACGCTCAGGGATTACTCCTGGCTACGCGCTCAGAAGTCGCTCCTGGCAGGCACGGGGGACCATATGGGAACCGGGGGATCGAACCGTGGTCCGTCCTAGGCAAGGCAGCAGGCACCTTACCTCCGGCGCCACCTCCCGGTTCCCAAACCCAACTTTTTTAAAAAAAAAAATGAAGTGATTCATATATTTTATATCCAATAGAACAATACTACTGGATTCACCTTAATCTGCTTCATAATTTAAGGGGGAAAAATGGATGGTACCAAGATCAGACAGTCATATGTTCATTTGGTGGAAACAAAAACTGATCAGACATCAATACCAATTCCAAAGTCAATGACAACAGAATTGACACCCTATGTCAATATACCCTATGTCAATTGACACCCTATGTCAAACCTTACAAGGGGGGAACAGTTGTACTAGCATTACAGGAGTAAAGAAGGGAGCTGTGGGATGCATGCTGGGAACAGGGGTGGACGGAGGACAACACTGGTGGTGGGAATGCCCCTCATTCATTGTCACTATGTGCCTCAAATATTACTGTAAAAGAATTGTCATTCACTTTGACCACAATAAAAAATTTAAAAAAATGAAGGGATCATCAAAGAACCTAAAATAATATTTTTGTAAATTACAGGCATATTTTAATGACCAGAGGGCTTAATATTACAAAATTGTTGCTTTGTCTCACCATAATTTGTGACCTTAATGCAACTATTTGAATCCTGATGTGATTCTTTGGGAGGAACTTTATAAAGAGTAATAGAACTCTGTATATATTACAAACTAAGTGTGAAACTAAAATACTGTAAGTGATATTTGCCTGATATCAGATGGTTTCTAGAGCCAGAGAGCAACTCTCTGATAGGTACATTTCAGTGACTGGAGAAGGAAAGTCTGCAAGCATCAGGTTAAAGGGAGTTACACTTAGTAATCAATATTAAGACAGCCGGTTACCTATTTACCAAAAACAGTTAGTTTGGATTTTTATCTCAGATCATACTCTCAAAATAAATTCTGCAAGGATAAAATGACATAATATAAAATTTATATAGCTTAAAAAGTTTAGGAAAAATATCCAATCTCTAGATAAAACCAAAATCATTAAATGAAAAAATAATAAATAAAAATTCAAGGCAAAAAAAAAAAGAATATCTGAATCTATCATAAAAGTAAAGTCTTGGGGCTGCCATCCAAGGGAACCTTGAGCTCCTGGAACAGACCAGAGTGGGTGCAGGAGGTCGCCAACTGGAGTGGGTGGGAAGCAGCCATTCAAGGGAACCCTGGGCTCCTGGAACAGGCCAGAGTGAGTGCAGGAGGTTGCAGACTGGAGCATGTGGAAAGCAGCCATTCAAGGGACCCCTGAGCTCCTGGGACAGGCCAGAGAGTGAACCTGCACTGTCTGGCTTGAAGGGGTGATGATTGGTCAGGCTTGACTGAGGACGAGGGTAGGTCCAAAACTCAGCGACATCACCTAACATACTCAGGTAGAGCCACATCCTGAGAAAGGACCCAGCCCCACACCACAGATGGCAAAATTGGGCTGAAACCTGAAGGTACTGCACTCCAAGCCAAGCCAATAAATGCAAAGAAAGATGGGCAAGCAAAGGAAAACATGAACAACAAGGGAGATGGATTGAAATCCGAACAAGTTCCCAAGTCCACCAAAATGCACAGACCCAAGAGAGGAAGACCTAAAAGTAGCCATGAGAATAGAATTCCAAGCCATGCTAGAAGTAATGAAAGACATACTGACCGGAGATTACAATAAAAATAGTTGAACAAATGAACCAATTTAAACAAGAATTCCTACAAAATATGAAAGACTCCATACAAACAGAATTAAAAGAAATTCATAAAACCATAGAAAGTGAGAAGAGCAGAATTGCACAGATCTAGAATCACATAGAACAACTCAAAGATAAACTGCAATAAAAATCCAACAAAGAAGCCAACAAAGAAATAGAAGGTAAAGCACTGGAAGTAAAGCCCAGTATTTAATGAACAAAGACAAAAGAAACTATTTAAGAATTGTAGGTATACCAGAAGGGGAGGAAACAGGGAAAGGGGAAGAACAATTAGTCAGGGAGATAATAGCAGAAAATTTTCCCACCCTCTGGAAACACAAATCCAGGAGGTTAAAAGAGTCCCCAACAAAATAGACCCTAACAAACCAACTCCAAGACACATAGTAATTCAAATGGTAAGAAACAAAGAGAAAGGCCACCTACTTAAAGCATTAAGGGAGAAAAAAACCCTCACATATAAAGGAAGGAACATTAGAATCAAACCAGATCTCCAATATGAAATACTGCAAGCAAGAAGACAGTGGAATGACATATTTAAACAACTGAATAAAAGAAATTTTCAACATAGAGTCCACTATCCAGCAAAACTTTCATTCATATGGGAGGGAAGACTAAAATCATTCTCAAACAAAAATGAACTTGCATTATTTGCGCAAACAAAACCGACCCTAGATGACCTACTCAGAGACTAATTACACAATCCAAACTCCTGATTGTAACAACCACCCTAAACAACAGAACTGCATTACAGCCCTCTCTGTCAATAATCTCCTTAAATGTTAATGGACTAAACTATCCCATTAAAAGGCACATAATAGAGAACTGGGTTAGAAAACATAAACCAGATTTTTGCTGCCTATAAGAAACACACCTACAAATACAAGAAAGGCACAGACTTAGAATAAAAGGATGGAAATCAATTATCCAGGCCAATGGAAATAAAAAAAAAAACAGGGACGGCCATTCTTATATCAGACCAAATTGCATTCAACCTCAGAAAAATGATCAGAGACAAAGAGGGTCACTATTTACTGATTGGGGGAACACTAGACCAAGAAGTGCTAACACTGGTAACATCTATGCACCTAATGCAGAGCCAGCAAAATATGTATGGCAACTGCTTGCAAAGCTGGAGAAATATATGAAGGGGAATATGATATTAGTAAGAGACCTTAATACCACTGGACAGATCCACCAGACAGAAAACTAACAAAGAAATAAGAGCCCTAAATGAAAAGCTAGAAGAACTTGGGCTAATAGACTTATATAGGGCCCTCCACGCCCAGAAAGCAGAATACACATTCTTCTCAAGTCCACATGGAATCTTCTCCAGAATAGACCATACCTTAGGATACAAATCTAACCTGCATAAAATCACAAAGGTAAGGATCATAAGAAGCACCCTGTCAGATCACTATGCAATAGAGATCAAAATTGACTGTAAAAAGAAACAATCGAGAAAAACCAACACTTGGAGATTAAACAACATGCTGCTCAAAAACAGCTGGATCAAAGAGATACTCAAGGAAGAAATGAAAAGATTCCTTGAGACATACGACAATAAAAAAAACAACTTGTCAAAACTTGTGGGAAACAGCAAAAGCAATAATCAGGGGGGAAACTCATAGCAATACAATCCTATATCAAGAAAGAGGAAAATGACAAAATTAGCAGCTTAAAGGACCACCTTAAAGAGCTGGAATAACAGCAACAAAGAAACCCAAACACAATCAGAAGACAGGAAATAATAAAAACCATTGTAGAAATAAACAACATAGAAACTAAGAAAACAATACAGAAAATCAATGAGACCAGGAGTTGGATTTTTGAAAGAATAAACAAAATAGACAAGTCACTGGCAAGACTAACCATAAAAAGAGGGAAAACACCCAAATAAGCAGACTCACAAATGAAAGGGGAGAGATTACAAAAGAATCACAAGAAATCCAACACATCATGAGGACATATTATGAACAACTATACTCAGTTAGGCTAGAGAATCCAGAAGAAAGTGGTAGATTCTTGGAAAAATACCAGCTTCCATGACTAGAAAAGGAGGATTTAGAAAGCCTAAACAGGCCACCACATCGGAGAAAATTGAAACAATAATTAAGAAACTCCCCAAGACAAAAGTCCAGGCCCAGATGGTTTTACAGGTGAATTCTATCAAACATTCCAAGAAGAATTACTTCCACTGATCCATATGTTCTTCCAAACCATTGAAAAGACAGGAATCCTCCCCAATATTTTTTATGAGGCCAATATCACTCTGATTCCCAAAGAGGGCAAAGATACCAAGAAAGTAAACTACAGACCAATCTCACTAATGAACATAGATGCGAAAATACTCAACAAAATCTTAGCAAAACGAATCCAGCACTAAATCAAAAAGATTATACACCATTACCAAGTGGGTTTCATCCCAGAGATGCAAGGCTGGTTCATCATATGCAAATCAATCAACATCATACACCACACCAATAATAAAAAAGATAAAAACCACATGATCATATCAATCGATTCAGAGAAGGAATGTGACAAAATCCAACACCCATTCATGTTGAAAACACTAAGCAAAATAGGTCTGGAAGGAACCTTTCTCAAGATAGTTACAGCTATCTATGAAAAGCCCACAGCTAACATTATCCTTAATGGTGAAAAACTGAAAGCATTCACAATAAGGTCAGGAACTAGGCAAGGATGTCCACTCTCTCCACTCTTATTCAACATAGTCTTAGAAGTCTTAGCAATAGCAACCAGACAAGAGAAGGGAATCAAAACAAATTCAAATAGGGAAAGAGGAATTCAAACTGTCTCTTTTTGTAGATGACATGATGATATACATGGAAAACCCTGAAGAGTTCACAGTAAAACTCCTAGAAACAATAAACCAATACAGCAAAGTGGCAGGTTACAAAGTCAATACACAAAAGACAGTAGCATTTCTCTCTACAAATAACAAAGTAGAAGAGAGAGAGATTAAGAATACAACTCCATTTAAAACAGTATCAAAAACATCACGTGCCTAGGAATCAACCTTACAAGGGAAGTGAAGAACTTATACCTGGCAAACTTCAAAACACTTCAGAAAGAAATTGAAGAGGATCTTGGGAAATGGAAGAACATCCCATGCTCATGGGTAGGTAGAATCAACATAGTCAAAATGACTATCTACCCAAACTCCTATATAGATTTAACGCAATCCCCATCTAAATTCGGACATCATTATTTAAAGATTTAGAACAATCAATCATAAAATTTATCTGGAACCACAAAAGACCCAGGATAGCCAAACACATACTAAAAAACAGGAAGCTGGGTGGCATCTCCTTACCTAACCTGAAGCTATACTATAAAGCCACAGTGATCAAAACAACATGGTACTTGTACAAAGACAGAACCTCAGACCAGTGGGTTAGAACAGAATTTCCAGACATAAGCCCTCAGATATACGGTCAACTGATATTTGATAAAAGAGTCAAGAACTTGAAATGGAACAAAGAATGTCTTTTCAACAAATGGTGTTGGTACAACTGGAAAACCACATGCAAGAAATTCAAAATTGACCCATATCTCACTCCTTATACAAAAATCAACTCAAAATGGATCAAAACCCTCGAAATTAGACCCTAATCTATAAAGTTTATAGAGAATAAAATAGGTAGAAAACTCGAAGACCTATATATCAAAAAGGTCTTCGAGGATGGAGCACCAATGGCAAGAACCTTAGCATCAAACATAAACAAATGGGTCTACATCAAACTAAAAAGCTTCTGCATGGCAAAAGAAACCCTACTTAACACAAGAAGACAGTTAACTGACTGGGAAAAAATCTTTTCACCCATCGTATCAGATAAAGTGCTGATATCCAGAATATCCAAAACACTCAGAAAGCTGAGCCCCCGAAACCAAATAAAGCCATAAAAATGGGAAGATGAAATGAATAGAAACTTCTCTGAGGAAGACCAAAAGATGTCCAACAAACACATGAAAACATGCTCACTTTCACTCATCATTAGGGAAATCCAAATCAAGATAACAATGAGGTACCACCTTACACCAGTGAGGATGGCTCACATCAAAAATAATAGGAACAATCTATGTTGGCGGGGATGCAGCGAAAAGGCACTCTCATCCACTGCTGGTGGGAATGCCCCCTAGTCCAACACTTATGGAGAATAGTCTGGAGAGTGCTCAAAGAACTCAGAATTGAGCTACCATTTGACCCAGCAATTGCTCTCCTAGGTATCTATCCCCTAGTTGGAAGGACATTCATTCCAAAGTATGTGTGCACCCCACTATTTATCGCAGCACTCAGTATAATTGCCAAGTCTTGGGACCAACCTCGATTCCAACAACAAATGAATGGATCATTAAGATGTGGTATCTATACACAATGGAATGAATACTACATGGCAGTCAGAAATCATACAATCACAGACTTTTCAGCAACGTGGATGGACCTAGAACATATTATGTTAAATGAAGTAAGCCAGAAGATGAAAGATAAATAAAGAATGATAGCACTATTCTGAAGCACCTACAACTAATACTCAACAATCAAATAACAGGGTTTAACAGGGTAGAAACTCCAAACACTGTAACAGTCAACATATACCAGAGAGCAGTGCCCAAAAAACATGAAAGAGGAACAACACAAACTCTTGACTACACACTATACCACAAAAAAACTCAGCAACAGCAGAAACAGCAGCATAGAAAGACCAGGTAAGTAATCAGCCTTCTACTACAAAGGCCCATAATAAGCCTTTAGGGATCTTATACAGGATTAGAGGTAAAGCATACCATGGGAAAGCACTGACTCCAACAGAAGCATTCTATAAAAATATGTCTTAATGCCTTAATCTTTCTATACTAAAATAACCTCTCAGCTTTTCTGTACACAGGCATTCTTGGATACAAAGGGTGGACAAACTAAGATTGCATCTTCGGGCTCAATCACACGAGATACCATACCAACTTGCACTACGAGAATGTCCAGATAAAACTCTTTAACATACCCTTTATCTCTAGGTAATACCTTCATTTAGGACTTGAGCACGTGACCACCCAGACCACCGAAGCAGCAACTGTGACCTATAGATTTATACTGCAGGCCCTACTCATTGAACACATTCAAACAAACTAGCATTCCCTCACTCCTTTCTCTACTCTTCTCACTACTCTTTTTTTCTTTCTATTTTTTTTATTTTTCTCTCTTTTTCTTTTTAACTATTTTCTCTTTTCTTTCCTGCTCCTTCCATATACTTTCCTCTTTCACCCCTTTGAAAATCCGACTATCCCTTCACCCCACAATCCCATCCAGATTCCCCACCTTATTAAATCTCTTCACCCTCAGTTCCTATTACATTAGGCATCAAGAATGACCTCCTACCCCAGCGAACCAGTACCCAGCACCCAAGCGAGGGGACAACCAGTCAAACCCACACCTCGCCCCCTACAAGAAAAGGCAACCAACTCCCTTGCTGACTCATGCCTCATGGTCCTCCTTACCAACCCTTCCTAATGTGGACTGTTACTTGAAACCGGACTTAGCTCTACAAGTATGCCCCAATGCATGAACTCTTCCCAAGTCCTCTCTGCCGTGAATCTTTTGCCAATCTCAAGAAGGTCAGGTTGGGAGATGAAAAGACAACCGGGAACCCACACACCACAGGAAAATCTCAAAAGACAATGGGGAAACCTATACTACCATCATAAGTATAAGACCTGTATTACACTACCTGTCTACCTGCTTTTACCCAAATGCAAGATACTTTCTTGCATCACCTTGTTCCTTTAATTAATTTTTTACTTCATTTCTTAAAAATTTTTTTCTTTTCATATATATATGTGAGCACATATTTTTTATTTCTATTTTTATATTTTTGGGTGTGTGACCTGTTTTTGTTTTCTTCTCTCTCCACCCTCAAATGGAACGACAATATAATGTAGCACCATTTCTCTCTGCAAAGGCACACTAAAAAAAGGGGAAATCTTACGTATAAAAACGAGCTCTTATTTATTAGGGATAAGAACTCATACTTGTTTACAATACAGGGATATCTCCCACCTTAAAAATATGTCACGTGGACCCAACTTAGACCCCAGGTGATTAGACACCAACTGTCCAGACTTGAACCCTGGATCACAGACATAGAAACGACACACTTCTTTACATTAGCCACAGGAAACAAATCCCAACCGGGACATTCTTAATAGTGCTCAAACACCAACAAGTGCCAGACCTAATATGATACCTGACAATGAGGAAAATGGGAACAACTTGACCTAAGAGCAAGTTATCCTACCTCACCAGCTAACGATAAGACAAAATCAGAAGACTTATCACCTTTTGATCTAACCAAATGCCAAGATCGCAATTTACAGAATGACAGAACCATGGCCAGACTGTATGTATCCTGGGACCAGTAAAAAAGCTCTAGTCTAGGGTTTGAGCTATGACCTGCATAACAACTATGATCCCTAGCTCCAGAGGTCTGTCTGAGACGATTGCAATGAAAGGGGACCTCTGGAAACATAACAAAAGACGCTATCCCAGACCCCTTCCTAGGATCAGTGCAAAGACCAGGACCGCCAACCACAGAAGACGGATTAAAATGACACTGAGGGAACAGAACTTCTAGATCCACAAAGAAAGACATAATCATAAGTTCAACTCCTAGATTCATGCAGATACCAAGACCTCTAGATACAGAGGTCTGATGTTATCACCCAGGACTTAACAGAAGTCTTCCATACACCACAAAAGCACCAAGAGGAGAGTAAATGAAACTGAAATGAGTATATATATATATA